>KK502686.1:237423-307726 GCA_000688735.1 Glossina austeni
AGCTCAAAATCGACTATTCGAGTGGGAGACCTTACCGGGCTCGGTCTTGATGCCTATCCATAGGCTTCGTGAAAATGTCTCCCTCGGAGCCACCCCCCTAGCAGGGGTGGAGAGCACCTATTCAAGGACGGCGCTTACTCGTCCTGTCTCCGAAGATTCACAGGGTTATGCGGCCTTTTCAGCCGCCCCTCCTCCTCAGTCGCTCTTGGTCGGGGACTGCTTATTGGTTATTCGCAGCTAACCTACAGATATACCCTGGGGTACATGCAGGCCGATCACGATCCGCCACCTGTGACCCCCCACAGGGCCTGAGCCCAGCCCGCGGCGTATGAGTATGTGTGTGCAAGTGTGTGTGCCCGTGGGTGTGTGTGTGTGTACTAGTGAATATTTTCTAGCAAGGAAGTATGTCAGACGAACAAGTTATCGTTCCGATAGCGGAAAGGAAGTCCCTGCCCTTTTCTCTTCAAAATTTTAGAGTTACAAAAAATCTTCCGATTTTATTTTAACATCAGCCAATGGATCACCACCAATCAACACATTTGGAAAAAACCTCCTTTTGATTTAAGGAACTCAGCTCAAACATTCCAAGGATTTGTAGATAAAGTTTCTGTGAAGTTTGCTGTTTTGACTACTTTTTCTTGTGTATAGATGACGTACTTATTGCCAACGGAAGTGGAACCGAATGTTTGCAACATTTAGACGTATGATTAGATGAATATGGGATCATAACCGAGCCTAACTAATTCCCTTTTGGGATTGCAAATATCAATTTCTTGGCCACAATATATATCAAGTGATGGAATTCGTCTATCTGGAGCAAAGCTAACCGCTATCAGAAACTTTGAAAAACAAGCCCAAAGATTTATAGTGTTGGTAACCTATTACCATAGATACGTACCTATGCCAGTTGAAACAACCGATCCCTTACAGACTATCATAACCATTACTACTAAAAATAAAGAGAAAAATTTAAGTTGGAAGGAAAACGCTACTAAAGTATTCGTGATCCTTAAAGAAAAATTTGTATCAAAGATAATATTAAACCATTTTAATAGAGAAACTAACCTTTTCTTAACAGTAGATGTCTCAAATGTAATAGTTGGCGGAGTTTTACAGCAGGCACTAAACGACGTTGTAGAACTATAGAGTATATCTCCGTCTAAACTAGCAAGATACAACTAGCAAGCTGTGTTTGATGGCTGTCGTGGTTTTGTTGATTAAAATTGGAATTGAGAAGACACGAAATATAGTGAAAAATACGATTGAAGCCAATGAATATGGTGGTTTCCTTGCCTTTACATCCATTATTTTGTAAATTGAAAGCAAATTGCCATGATATTGTGAAACGTAAATGGCTGGCGGCAAATGAAGCCTTATTATTGCGACTTCATCGTGCTGTTGCCTTACCGTTGACAGCAGTGGGCTGATCTGCTTATGGTGAACGTCAATTACCATAGCACTCTATATTTATCTATTTCTGTTATCATTAGAAATAATTGAAGTCCCAGCGATATAGATGTGACCGTGTTTTCAGCGTTTCCGCTAGCTTCAATTTTGTTTGCCGCTCTTGAGATTTGCTATTCCGGTTTGGAAAAATTTTTTATGGGTCCTATTTGGCCGTGATGATGTTTATTGTTAGGTTGATTACTGAATTTGTGTTTTTGAATAATGATAATAAGTGATGGTCGTTGCCCTTGAGCGATTCTATAGTGTCGAACATCTATTCTGTATATTCCGAATCCAATAAAACAACCAATAAATGTTCTATGGATCCGACTATGTCAATTGCTGCTCTCTTTTGTCGAATATATGTAGGCACGGTGTTGTGTCGTAAGCGTGATTCTATGTTCTGAAGTTGGGTTACAACGGTTTCGTGCGACGAATGCCTTGAGAGCATATAAAATGTCTTCACGAGATTGGTGGCATTAGTAACTGCTTCAAGTTGTATTCTTAACAGATTCAGGTCGTAATATGCTTCCTATCAATAGTTGTCATGTAGATCGTCCCTGCATGTTCAAAATATATTACTGCTGCTGAATGGATCGAAACTGCCTAATAGGGTGGACTTAGTAAACTTTGTTTGACTGGTTAACGATCTAATTCCTGCTTGAAATCCAGAATGCTGTATTGGGTTTACTATCGTAATCATAGCTGCAGATAATTTCTGATATGTGAGGCAAATGTTTTGAGCTGCTGGACGTTTTTTCAAATTTGGTATGTTGTAGCATTATCGATTTATTGCACTTTACCCGTTTGTCAATAATTTATGCTAAGTTTAGACTTTTACATATTTCCACATAATGCAAGATTAGCTATAACCTATTTAAGATAACCCAATTTAGCTATAACACACATTACATGTAACTTTAGTAATAGCCTAGTTTAATTCTACCACTTTGCTTACGTTAGCATAATAATTTATTATATAAGTTATTGACCACAGCTCAGTTAGGTCAGAAGTAAAGCAAGAACTAAATAGTAAAGTAAGAAGTAAAATAAAAAGTAAAGAAATAAAGAGAATTCAAATAAATAACTTTCCAAATAAACGCCAATTGTGTTTTCACTACTATGTGGTAATACATAAAAGTAATTTAAATGAACTTTTGTGCACCGCACAGTTATAACCGTGGAATTGTTTGAGTTTTTAATGAGCCTATGCGGGATTTAGCACTAAAGCAGACGCACTATTGTTACTCTGATGTTGTCCTTTGATCTAAAGTAAACTGCTTTCATTTCCCTCACCTAATATATGTGATGAAATAGGTTTGCGATTTAGCAACTCCAGCCCGATCTTCTCCATTGTGAAGAGGCATAGTCGCCAGGTCATTTTGCCCTCAAATGTCTCCCCTTCATGAGGGGGTACTAATATAAGTTACATAAGTAGCGGTAAAAGTATAACGAATGACGACGGTTATAGACAGCCCAATTGAAATTATCTGATTTTCAACTGAGGTCTGACAAGGTTGCCAATAGCAATCTTTCGACGGCAAGAAGACAAAAATGGGTTTCCACGTTCTGATTGTCGTGCGTTCACCTGGATTATTCGTCCGGTCGGTATTTTAATTACGTGAAATAAGACATAACTTAAATAAATTGTCTGAGACTGTGCGAATAAAATATAATTATGAACGATTCGGGAAATTAGAAAAAACCGAATGCATTAATTACATAATAAAGAACAAACGACTCTTTCTTTGACATAGCAATTAACAGATTAAAACTATGAGCGAGCATTTAAAAGTAAATATTTCCACTTCAGTTCGAACCAATATACATAAATAAATCTTGTCAGAAAACCTTGCCTCACAAGTTGGCGCCCGAGTGAGCACACCGGTAACTAAAGGTACTCGGACAGTGAAGTGTTTTTTTTTTTGAATATATTAAAAAAAGAGAAAAAAGCCGAACAAAACCACCATCAAATCTCGCTATAATAGTTCAGCCCACAGGGTACCCTACCAATACTAACATAACAATTGCGTTAAAATTGCTTTGCTGCTTCTTTTAAAAAACGACAATTAATCAAAACACAAAGTGCAGAAGGAAGAAGGAAGACAGTGTGTGATGAACATTTACAACCAGTAAACGGATTCGACGTGTATCAAGCAAACGTGCGAGTCGGTCGAAGGAATAAGAAAAAAAAAGAAATAATACTTGATAAAAAAGAAAAACGAGACATATTGAAAAAAAATTTTATGAACTAAAATAATGACTACAGCAAAACGAAAAAAAGACAACAATTCGACGACATCCACAGACAATCGCGACCACTGGGCTCCGAACTAATAGGACCGAGAGACAGGGGGAAATCCAATCAGACGCTCAACTATAATAGATTGGTAAAAGGTTAGTGTCCATATGTCCGAAGTTTGGTCCTTTCCCATGTTGCGATGTATCACTATTTCCAATTATCCACGAATGAAAAGAAAATTTAAGCCGGCAAGTGTAAATTTTAAAAGTAAAAAAAAATATGAATAACGAGAAATTTTAAGTGCATCGCAATTAAAACACTCCAACTTTTTTATCCACGGCGCAATATTTTTCGTGGATGAATTTGTATTTGTAATTTTCGCCAGTATATATGAGAATCGTTTTTGAGTTTTCCTTTTTTTGATTTTAATAAAAATGTTGCTTTTTGTGAAATTAGCTTCATAGATCGATCTTATCTCGCTTTTAAGTGACTATAGTTCGGATTCCCGATCGTAGATTCCGACGGGCTATTGCACAAAACAAGGGCAAAATAGCCTCACAATATTTATGCTTAAGGTTTTTTCGGCAGTTGTTCGTCCCATGGTAATTGTAATTGCTATGTTTGCTGATGATAATTTTGGCTGCAACAACACCAGGCCACAGTAATCCTTGAGGGGCAAATATGCTACCCACGTCTGAAATTATAGACCCCTTTGTCATCTTAGATCACCCACTTGATTTACCTATACGCAAAATGCGTCTTTCTTTGGTAGCCATGTTAGTGTCAACTTTTTGATGGTATTATTATGGTCCTTATCAAAATACAAATCGATTTTTTGGTAACTTTTAGGGATGCCATGCAACAATGTAGGTTGATTGGCGCACGACTTCCGCAAATTAATCCTCTCTCTTGTCGATTTTTTATTATTTTTGTCTGTGTTTCAATTGCTGCGGAAAGCTGATCAGCTCGTGTTAAACGATCATCAACATAAAAATTATTTAATGTTGCTTCAACATCTAGTGGATATTTATATTACAATTATTGCCTCAATTGTTGTAAACGTTTGGTTGCCAACGCGCTGGACTAGAGCCCTATGTTACTGTCTTTAATTCATAATATTTAAGAGAGGTATTTGGATCTTCTCCACGTAATAACTCGAAACCATCTATCATCATGTTGTATTAAAATTTGTCGATACATTTTCGGACATCTGTTGTGAAGATGGATTGTAGTAGTCGAAACCTCAATATAAATGTAAATATAATTAAAAAAGCATATGAGATTTCAATACGAAAATTATGGTGTTATTGCATTTCTTACCAATTGGTGGCACACAGTGAAAAGAATTGACGACGCCAACTAAAATTTCGTATAAAACGAATAAAAATGAAATTTGCTCATATGAAATATTTGGGAAGACAACACCAAAATGTGATGTGTGATGTTTTATATCATTGTCATCAAAGGAAAAAGTCATTGAATAGTTTAAGTACGGCCAGTGGAAAAGGAATATTATTTCTTTTTGCTAAATCTTCGCGGTACGAGCGATTTCACAACTTGAACAATCTTAAGTACTTTTTTGTTTATTTGTGTGAATTCATTTAAGTAATCAAAAATTTTAATTTTAGCAAAGTTTTGAAGCAACAAATGTATGAAATGTTACTTTTTATTGAAGACCATTGTGGAATTGGTCATAATTATCCGAAATCGAAATCGATTGTGGGGTTGGCCAGCAACCAAGCCAAATTCATTGGGTTCGGTACGCAGAGATGCGTGAGAGAGAGATTGTGAAGTGGTGAAGAGTAAGTTACGAAAAAATTTATTGAATTAAGTGGCGCAAACGGCGGGAGACATAGCAAATGTAGATAGAACTGTTTATCTTTACTCACATTGACCATATTTTATATAATTTTGCACATCACACAAGATGTATTGCGCAAACCTCGTGGTCCATTTATTTAAAGTGGTCGAGGCCCGCACATCGTAATTACTTATTCATTTATTTACGTTTTTGGATTTTCCGTTAATTTTGGGTAGCGATTTCCATAAGTAAAAATTATAAAGTAATAGGTAATACCAGCGTACATAACAGTTGAACTCGATGATTTCGAATTTTCTCTACATAAAATAACAGTTCTTGATTTACTATGGTTGAGACATTCAGGGTATAGAGAGCGTTAATCACGGAACGCATAAAACTGCATTTTCAACATTCATTACATTTATTTGAATTGCAGAAATCTGCTGCCGAAGTCTACCGAACACGTTCCGAAGCTTACGATGATGCTACTGCATCACATCTCAATTGCCGGTTTTGATTTGAACGGTTTGAAATTGGTGGCAGGAATTGACTGAAAAGCGTGACAGTTTTTTGGCCACTTGTTGCAAGAGTTGTCAAGTTTGCTAAAAGTTGTAGAAAGTGATGAACATTTTTTGATTATCCTATATAGCCAAAATTAGCGGAAGGCACAGCTGCGTCACCCGGGCATAAATTAATCTACGATTTTAAACTAAAAATATGTTAAACTGAATTAAAATAGACATAAGGGCATATATCCAAATATTTGATATTTAGGTCAATTGACAATAAATTAAATAAAATAATATAAGAAAGGAAGAATTAAAAAAATATTTGCTCGTCCGGTGTTCGTTTATTATCGGTATGTACACTTGCCCGTCTGCTAAGCGTATAGTCTGTCCTCACTGTAGCCATTGTACAAATCAAATATCAATTGCTTTTATATGTTAATGTTATTTTCTTTTAATTAGTTTGGTGAATTACTTACATTAATTAAGTTTTGGCGCTTCCTAAAAATTGAAATGTTCCCGTCGTGTGCGAAATATGGAACCAGACGTGTTGTGGAGTACTACACAGATATTGCCGCCTGGAATTTGGTATGCAACATTAGTTCTTTCTAATTCGACTTTCCAGCTGTCGTCGTTGGCAATTGGGCTGACCTGGTTCGAGGATTAAACAATTATTTTAAATAACACGTGCTTTTAGAAAAGAAAGGTAAAACCCAATGAAATAGAAAAGAGGAGCATAAGGTAGGATTAAAGAGAAATAGGCGGGACTAAAAAGAGAAATCACTCACAACAAAATAGAATAAGTGATGAAGAAGCGGACGTTTTGGTAAATTTCTGGTCTAAAGAATTTACTATTTTTATATTTAACTTCAGTAATAACCTAGTTCAATTGTACTATTTTGCTTAAGCTAACATAATAATTTATTATATAAGTTACTGACCAGACTGGGAATTAAAATCACAATTAAAGTGAGAATTAAAAACAAATAAGAGAATTACAATAAATATCAATTCATAAAGAATCTCTATTGTGTTTTCACTACAATACAATTTTTATAAGTAAAAGAATAACAATAACAAAAGAGGAAATTATTGGAAAATGCCACTGTTACGTATTTTAATGCATAAAGGTAATCGAAAAGAATATACGCGGAAGGAAAAATTCAAATCACCGTAATTAGCGACAATTAGCGTTATAAAGTGAAAAATCCGGAAATTCAGAATTTAACTTCTGCGGCTGCTTATCTTATTTTGATAACGGTGTAAACGTTTCGCCAGAGATCTCCTATTTGAGGCGAATAAATGAGGAAATAAAAATCAATATGGCTTCTGCGCTTTGAAATTGAATTATAATGAAATGAAAAATATAAAGAATAACCCCGCTTCAAGATGTTTTGTGAACATTAAAAAGTTAGCGTTTATTTATATAATTAATTATAAAACTAGGATTGGTTTCCATTGCATTTTAAAATATTCCTTATAGGTAAATTCAATTATTAATATAATAACTCTCACGCCAATGGTTGTCAAGATAAGCCTTTCAAATGAGAGCTAGTTAACTAAAATAAACATAATTAGTGCCCTGTTTTAAACATGTCATCAGCTTTAGAATATTTTGCCTTTAATAATGTCTTCATTAGTACGTCAGCCGCATTGTCCTTGATGTTTGCATATTCTACTTCGACAAGGCATGTGCATACTGGTATACACATCTCATGCTGCCTATGCATGCTTCATATTCTTTGACCAATGAGTCATTATATTCATCATTGCACTTTTTCGAAACAGCGCCAAGGTGACGTTTACAGTCGTCCATGCCATTTTTTCGTATATAATTTTTGGTGAACTATTACGTCTCTTCCATTCAAGACCTAGATAAAATTTTATTGGCCCACGATCAGTTGCTTCCACATAATTAATTAAGTTTCTAATAATATTTTTAATTTCACTTTCTTTGTAATATCTATACACACACACACACACACACACACACAGATTGATCGATTGATCGTTGCGATTTCATAGCGCGCGGACGTGTTCTTAAGTGCTTCGTTTATATCATAGGCGATTATTAATAGAGAATTACCCCAGGTGAAATTCGTTTAGTGACAGTGCGACAGTGCTTCTGATCGTTTTTAATTAGATATAAAGGCAATAAAACTATAGCGTGAAAGGGCAGATTGCTTTTCTCTTTACTTTTGTTTTTTTCTTTCTTTTCTGTAGATTTACCCACTTTCGTGTTTAATTGGGGGTCGTTCAGTGGCACCCAAGTACAAAAACAAAAGAAAGTGAGGAACTCACAGAGGGACATTGCCATCTATTGCTGCTATAAAGCAACCCTGTACATTTGCGAGAATATTTTAAAATATCAAGCAATACCACAGACTTACTCCTTGCTTTTCAAGGACTAGCTTAGAGTAGCATAGCTGAGGGCGGCATTAAATTAATAAGCAGTATTGGTCAACTTTTATTAAATTCAGGGAGGTATAGCGAATTCAAAAAGAGGTACAGCGAATTCAGGGAGGTACAGCAAATTCAAAAGGAGGTACAGCGAATTCAGGGAAGGACAGCAAATTCAAAAGGAGGTATAGCGAATTCAAAAGAAAACATATGAAATTGTTTACAAATCGAAGAGATGTATAGCGAATTCAAAAGAAAACATATGAAATTGTTTACAAATCAAAGAGATATATAGCGAATTCAAAAGAAAACATATGAAAAATATTTTTCATATAAATGTAAATATGCACGAAGTAACACATGATAAATCCTTAGCAAAGGAGGAACGTAAAAGATTGCAAATAGAAAACGCTGCAAATTGCAATCCAAAGGCAAAGTTAGTAAAACTGGCCGATAAATTGAATAATTTAAGGGATCTGCAAGTACTTTTGCCTGTAGGATGGAATGAGGTTTGTGGTATAATACTTTTGGCCCACGGACGAACATTTTTGAAAATAGATTGAGTCTAGCTATTTTCGCTAACACTCCATGCGGCGTAGTTGGTTAAAAATTCCCGTGACTAGGAAATACATATCGCATTAACAAAAGGTCCATACTATGTATAGAAAAAGTTCAAGTCACAATATTTTTTTTTTATTTTCCTGACAATACGAAAATCCGGTTTTTTAATGAGGGAAAATGCAGTTTAAATTCAGCATTTCTTTGAGGCACGTGGCGACAACCCTTCTCTTTCTAAAAAAAAAAGGGTCCACAGAATAACATAAAATCAGATACACCGAACAGTATCTGCAAACGTTTTCTTAAGAAAAACAATAAAAAAATAAAAAAGGGTTATCGTCCAAATAGTATCGTTCGCTTGCAGTACATTAATCTTGGAAGCCTTTGCTTCATATTATCCCCAGAACGAACATAAAAAATATTGCTATACGTGATAAAAAAGCTACTTTTTTACCTTCTAAAAGTAAACTAACAGTTGAGTTCAAGCCATATTGAAGTTATTGACATATGGAAATAACGATACCTTAAAAACTGGTGTCACCAATTCTCATAGTGGTAGTGAACAATACGGGTCCCACTAAAAATTGGATTGCAATTTTTTTAATATTTAAAATTATATAATTTATTTAGACATACATATGTGGAGCGGAATCCTCAAATAACCGAAATGGCCGGGCAATTCGTTTCGCCACCAATTGGTATCATGCGCATTTGCTAATCGCTCAAGAACGGAATAGTTCAAAGAACGAAGCAACAAGAGTCGTGCTTCTGACAGATTGTGCTTGAGGAAACTGAATTAGATGAACAGAGTGACCAGACTAACGACGGCATTATCAAAACCTTAACGGCTGTTGTTGCTACGGCGACCATTAAAAGTAACAATCAACTAACTGGTGAAATTGTTGGCACAATTGTGCGCAAAAGACGTCAGTATTGCGGAGTTCTGCAGCCTAGTCTTTTGGCCAATGCAACTCGTCACATATTTATTCCTGCGGATCGTAAAATTCTTCGAGTTCGTATTGCAACGCACCAAGCTGAAAAATTGAAGAATCAACGCATTGTAGTGACTGTACCTAGCTGGCCTCGCACTTCCCGCTATCAGCGTGGGCATTTCGTTCGGTCGCTGAGGCCTTTGGGTGATGTGGACTCAGAGAATGAAGTCATTCTATTGGAACATGATGTGTCCCACAGTAAATTTTCTGAAGTTCTCAATTATCTACCCAAAATGTCTTGGATTATGAGTCCTGAAGTAATTTACTTAGTGCCTGTTACTTATTTTTAGATTTAAATTTTAACTCAATTCAAGGATTACGCGGCGCGAGTAGATCTCCGAGATATTAACATGTGCTCAGTAGATCCGCCTGGTTGTACACATATTGACGATACATACTTACATTGTCGCGAATTATTAAATGGGAACCTGGAAGTTGGTGTTCACTTAGCCGTTGTTAGCCATTGCATTCGGGCTGGAACTGCGCTTGATAAGAAGCTGCCGGTCGGGGCACAACCGTATACCAAGTGAGTAAACGTATTGACATGGTACCAGAGTTGCTGAGTTCAAATCTTTGTTCTCTAGTAGGAGAGCAGGAAAGTTTTGCTTTCTCATGTATTTGGGAAATTGATAGGGAAGCTAACATATTAAGTAAAAGGTATCACAAAAGTGTCATCAAGTGTAAAGTATCATTGACCTATGAACAAGCGTAGACGATAGTTGACAATTTGGAGAAATAGCCACGCCTCTACGCCACCTAAACAAATTAGCAAAGATTTTGATAAATGTTGAAATTGTAATAAATTTCTCTTACTATACACAGTATGTCCTATATTTTGGGAAGAATCCCTATGCTGCTCGGCTTCAGTGCGCCAAGTCAAGCTGTCTCTTTATAAATGCCAATTAAGCTCGACATGAGAAAGTCCCTATACAATATTAGTTTAGGCGGATTGAATGCCTTATTTTTCTTAGCGAATTAAACGCTGTTTTGAATTGCTTAATAACAATTGACTTTATTTTATGCTAACGTAATCAAAATTTGTAATTATTTTAATTGGGGCGCCTAGCATCGTATTGCATTTCGTAACGCAGTACTCAGCCAGTTGACATAATTGCGACATCATTTTTCTTTTTCTTTTTGCATAACAACTATGCTGAATTTGCATAATCCTTGTCGCACGTCAAAGTGGATGTATACAACTATATCCGATCACACTACACCATTACGGTTTTAGAGAGAAAATTGTTAATGTGTTGAAAGACGTTGACAATTTTCTCTTATGAAAGAGAATTTTAACAAAGTATACAGTAGTTCTTAATTAATTAATTCAAGTAAATTCTTATGTATTTAGTTTATATTTATAACTTTGTACACATAGTTTTTGTATTTGTAGTCTTAATTAGATTTGCTTTATATTTTTGGTGTTTTCTTACTTAAATTTAGTTTACATCTATCGTATTGTATTTCTTAATTAAATTTTTATGTATAGTGTTTGGCTTATCTTTAATTTGTATTGTTACATTGGGGTCTTTTACATCTATTATTTTATGGGGGCTGTCGTACAGTTTATCTAATTTTTTTCTGTTATGTTTCTTTAATAAGATTTGTTCTCGTGCATTTATATCGATTGGATTTGTGTATTTTTCTTCTGATAGTTTTGTTCTTGCTACTTTTGCTTTTCTAAAAATCTTTTAGCTTTGTTTAGAGAGTATTTTAACTTAGTTTTTAGCTCATTTATATAGTTTTCTGGGATGTATGCAGGATTTCAATTTAATATTTTTTTGTTGGGCATGTATGGTATTTTCCGTATATTAGTTATAAAGGGATATATTGTGTTTCTACGTGGGGGGTAGTATTATACGCGGAAGTGTAGTATGGTATCCATTTGTCCCAATCATTGTTTGTTGTAAAGGCTAAAAAGTATTCGTTAAGAACTCTGTGATTTCTTTCAACTGTACCTAAGGTTTCATGGTGGTAGGGGGTTGAGAAATTTCGCTCGATATTTAGTAATAGACAAATTTCCTTTATTAGTTCATTATTGAATTCTGTTCCTCTGTCGGATTTTAATATTTTGAATTGTCCGTATTTAAATATTACCTCTTCTGTTAATATTTTTGCAATTGATTTTGCGCTTTTATCTATAATAGGATGTGCGATTATATATTTTGTTAATTCGCATTGTAATGTTAATATGTATCGGTAATTATTAGAAGGTTTTATTGGTCATACTGTATCTATACATAGTGTTTGAAAAGATGTGGACAGTGTATCTGTTATTGTGACACATTCTCTTGTATGTTTGGTTTGTTTACTTGTTTGACAAATGTGGCATTTCTTTATATAATTTTTTATCATCTTGAACATATTGCGCCAGATGTATTTTTGGCTAAGTTTTTGGAATGTTTTCCTTACTCCGAAATGTCCTGAGTGTGGGCAAGTGTGGTATTCTTCTACTAATTTGCACTTTTCTTTATCATCATGTATTTTTTGTCTTTCTTTATATAATAGTATATTTATGCGGTTCCTTTTAATATTGTTGAATTTTTCTTTTAATATCTCTTTGGACATGTATTTAAATATACCATTTTCTAGACTTAATGCATAGTCTAAGAAATTTAACTTGTTTAGTTTTGATGTCAATTTTTCCAAGAGCGCATCGAAATGGTCTGGATATTCATTGCAGTGTAATTCTTTAACAGTTTCAATTATAATTTCTTTTATAACGGTTTCGAATTTAGATTCTAGCTTTCTTGTGTTCTTAATGTCATTTATTGACGTGCATTCCCACATATTTAATTGTTCATTGTTTGTATTTTCTTTTGCCGATTTGCTTCTGGTTATGACTAAAGCCTTTTTTATTCGTTCCTGGTCTTCTTCTTTGAATATTGGAATCGTCTCTTTTAATATATCAGAATTTATGTTTATCCTCGATAAGGCGCCAGCGTTAGTGTTGCTTGAACCTTTTTTATAAATTATGTCGAAATCGTAGTCCGATAATTCAATTCTTGTTCTGGTTAGTTTTGAGGTGGGTTTTTTGTGGGAGCATAGTGATACTAATGGTCTGTGAACAGTTATCACTGTCAATTTTTTCCGAATAAGTAGGGTCTGAAATGTGTTATTCCAAAGTGAATTGCGAGTAGTTCTTTTTCTATACCTGGTTTATTTTTTTCGTGTTTGTTTAGGGATTTATTTGCGTATGCGATAGGTAAGTCTTGACCTATTTCTCTTTGGGATAATACTGCTCCTAAGGCGTAATTTGATGCATCGGTTGTTAAAATGAAGGGTTTATCGAAGTTTGGGTTTTGTAATATGGGTGGGGACATTAGTTTGTTTTTGAGTTCTAGGAATGCCTGAATACATTGGTTTGTCCCCTCGAAGTCTTTAACTTTTTTCAGGAGATCGTTTAGTTGTTGCGCTATGTCAGCAAAGTTTTTTATAAATTTTCTGTAATAGTTGCAGAATGCTACAAATCTTCGTACTTCGTCTGTATTTTTGGGTTGGGGGTAGCTTTTTATTGTTTCGTTAGCGGGATCTGCTTTTATACCGTCGGGTGTTATTAGGTGTCCTATATAGGTTACTCCTGGTTATAGGAAGTTGCATTTGGATGGATTTAGTTTTAGGTAGTATTTCTTAAGTCGTTCATTACGTTTCTGTTGTGATGCTCAACGCTACATCCCTGTATTATTATGCCGTAATGGTAGTCTTGTGTACTGATAATGTCCGTTTGGTGTTGAAAAGGCGTTTAAAGGTCGCGAGTTTTTATTAAGTTTTATTTGATGAAATGAGTTTGTCATGTCCAAGGTGAAGAAATATTTTGCTCGTCCTAGTCTGCCTTCTAATCTTGTGAGGGGGAATTTGTCGTTTATTATTTTCTCGTTTAATTTTCTGTAGTCAACTACTAGTCGCCATTTCTTTATGTCCGTCTGATTTTTTTTTGGGTAGTAGTAAGAGTGGTGAGCTATAGTGGCTAAATGAGGGTTTTATAATGTTTTGTTGTAATAATTCTTTTACCTGAGTATGTATGATTTCAGTTTGTGTGTGGGGTAATTTGTAGTTTTTTATGTATACTGGTGTATTGTCCTTTGTTTCTATGTTTTGTGTGTAAACATTATTGGCTGTGAGTGGTTCATTTTCTAGATGGAATACTGTTTGAAATTTTTTGAAGATTTTTGTGAATTCTTATTTTTGACAGTTGTTCACGGTGTCTAATTTTATGGATTGCAATATTTGTTGGAATCATTGATCGTTATGTTGAGTGTGTATATTGGTGTTTTGTACAATTTCATAGGTGTTGAGCGGTTCGGTGTTGGTATGTAAGTGTTGTATTGTGATTTCTTTATCTAGTGTATTTAATATTTTAATGTGTTTTTGTCCGTTTTTTGGTATTATTGAATTGGCTAAAAATATTCCTTTTTCTATATTCTTATTTAGTACTAAAGCATCGCTGTCTATTTTCATATCTATGGGGACTATAATTTCGTATCTTGGGGGCAGAAATATGTTACTTTTATTAAGTATTTCGTCGTATATGGGAAGCTGAACTTGGTCATCTTGGTTGTATTAATTGTAAGAGAGAAATTTTTATAATTTATGTTACATGCATACTTGTGTAGGAAATCTCTTCCTATGAATCCATCGGTTTTTATCGGGAAGTTCTGGTCTACTAATAATTTGTGTTGTTGTATTTTGTGTTGAGTGATTCCGTTTCGTAGATTTATATTTAAATGTGTAGTTCCCAATGTTTCTATACATTCGTTGGTTATTCCAGTTAGGTTAATATATTCTGAGTTATTTAGTGGGTAACGTTCCAAAATGTGTGCTTTGCAGAGGCTGATGTCTGCTCCTGTGTCTAGTAGAAATGATATTTCTGGTTTTGTTGCATTTTCAATATTTAGTAATATATAGTTGGATAATTTTGAGAGGGAGAAGATATGAGAGTTTGCTTGTTTTGGGTATTCAGTGGATGCCTGGTTTAAATGTTTTGTCCCGAATTCAGGGGCATCGTCAAGGAATCCGGGTGAAATCCGTTTCCATGGTCTTCTATTGAGTGTACGCGGTTGTTTTGGTTGTTGTTTCTTTGATTTCTATTGTTATTATTATTTTGATTTCGATAGTTCACATTCCTATTATTGTTGCTGTAGTTATTGGTATTGAAAGTATTATTATTGTTTCTATTAAAATTGTTGTTATTATTATTGTGATAATTCCTGTTTTGATTATTATATCTTTGATTGTTTCTAATGGGATTATTATTGTTGTGATATTGATTTCTGTTGTTGTGGTTAGCATAGGAGTTTTTGTTGTGGCGATTATTGTTGCTGTAGTTATTGGTATTGAAAGTATTATTATTGTTGTTTCTATTAAAATTGTTGTTATTATTATTGTGATAATTCCTGTTTTGATTATTATATCTTTGATTGTTTCTAATGGGATGATTATTGTTGTGGTATTGATTTCTGTTGTTGTGGTTAGTACAGGAGTTTTTTTTGTGGCGATTGTATGAATTTTTCTTTTGGTAATTTATTCTCATTACCTGTGAATTTGTTTGGGTCGCACTTTCTTATTGTAGCGCAATATTAATCGCTTCGGAAAAGGTTTTTGGTTGGGCCACAGAGATAGTGGGCTTAATGCAGTCGTCGAGACCGTTTTTGAACATGGTTAAAGCGTATGTATTGTTGATACTAGTAATGACGGATTTTTGTTCGCTAGTGGGTTGGGGCCTAGTTCTTTGATCTGAAGATAATTTAGATCTGCTATTATATTTAATATTTTCTCTTTGAAATATGTGATAGTACCTTTTTGTGTTGTCTGGTTTAATATTGAATGTAGTTGTGGTATTGTTTGACTTGATTTATATTTATTTTCAAGTTTGACGTTTAATTCTTGTAGTGTTGTTGGGATATCATTTGCAAGGGCGGTTTGGACATTTGAGGACAGTTTGCAGAAGAAGGTATATTCTATTAGTTGTGGTTTGGCTTCGTCTTTTAAGGATTTATGTATTATTTCAATATCTTTATGAAGCAGTTGATATCTTTATAATTGCCAGTAAATGAGGGTATGTATTTAGAGGCTGTTTCTAGGTTAAAATCCATTTTTGGTGGTATTATACTTTTTGTCTTGCTGGGGTTTATGTCTTCTAGAGACTCAATTTCTAATAGTTCTTTTGCTGTCTTATATTTCTTCTTAAATGTTTCTATTTTAATTAATAAATCTGGTTGTTCTGCTTTTGTATTAGTTGCTACTATGGTATGGACTCTAGTTCTATAATTTTCTAATTGTACTAGTTTGTTTTCAATTGTTTGTTTTTTATAGGTTTTGCTGCCTAGTTTTTTTACGTTAGAAATTATCCTGTCTATAGAAATGTGAAATGCCTGGAATTCGGGCACATTGCCAAACAATGTAAAGGGACATTCAAACGTGCTTTAGCTGGTAGAGGACGCAAATGAGAATAATGCAAATTAATCTCAATCACAGCAAGGCAGCTGACGATCTACTAAGAGAAACGGTGATAGAGGAGAATGTAGACCTGGTGCTGATCAGCGAATCATTCAGAAGTATGAACCGTGGCGAATGGATTGCCGATGTAGCAAGGAAAGCAGCAATCTGGTCACCAGAATCCGCACTCCTTGATGAAGGAGCCCAGCACAACGGCTACGTAAAGACGAGAATTCGGGGTACATATATTGCTACAGCTGTTATGCACCCCCAAGCTGAACGTAGATAGAGTTCCTGAATATGTTCGAGGAGCTAGTGGCGGAAGCCCGCAGCAAAACACTGGCCATAATCGCGGGAGACTTTAACGTCTGGGCGGTGGAATGGGGCAGTAGAACCACCAATCCTAGAGGCCATGCCCTTCTGGAAGCGTTTGCGATGCTACAACTGACGTTAATGAGCAACGGGCAAAACCCTACGTTCAGGAAAGCGGGCTTTGGATCAATCATCGACATAACGTTCGTGAGCGATAGCCTGGTGCCAAGTGTAGGTGGACGCTCAGTGAAGGCTACTGGGCAGTGACCAGCAAGCCATGTTTGTGGAGATTCACGCCCCGCAAGGCGAAGAAAATGGAGCTCTGACGCACAGGGTCCGAAGTGGAACAAAACGTCGTTCGATAAAGAAGCCTTCGGGCTGACTTTCTCCTCCCGTGCGATCAATGGTGAAAAAACGAAGCAACTCGTAGACAAAGCGTATACCGCTTTAATCGAAGCATACGACGCGTCAATGGCCAGAAGAAAACGGCGCTCCATGCTACTGGTGGAACGCGGAAATAGGTGCGGCCAGGGAGGAGTGCCTTAAAGCCAAAAGATTGGTCGAGCGATCTAAAGGAAAGGCAGACTTCGAGAGGTCCACGCCTGCAAGTGCCTACGCGGTGACTTGAAGAAAGCTGATAGTCGCAGCAAGAGTAGCTGTTCCGAGGCTCTCTGCCAAGAGGCAGACGTCAACTCGTGGGCAAGTGCGTACGAACTTGTTCTCAAAAAATTTATAGAGCATGGCCGGTCACGTGTCCTGCCATGCTGAGCAGAATTGTGACAACACTTTTCTCACAAAGGCCGCCTTAGCTAGCGGTGGATCTGCTCGGAAGGGAATAGGAACCATCCCCGGTTGCTACTATGGAAGACGTGGTTGCATCCAGTAAAAGAATTGCCGACAAAGAAGCCTCAGGTCCGGACGGAATCCTTAATAAATCCTTGAAGGCGGCGATTAGGGTAAGACCGAAGATATTTGCCCAGCTTCTGCAACAATGTCTCAGAGAGAGAGTTTTCCCAGACAAATGGAAGATGCAGAGGCTGGTGCTGATTCCTAAAAGCAGCAAGCGGGATGATGCGGCGTCATACCGGCCTATCTGTCTCCTGGATATGATGGGCAAACTGCTAACATCAGTAGTATACGAACGTCTAGTGCTAGTAGCCGAAGAAAATAGTGCCATACCCAATAACCAGTACGGCTTCAGGAGACCACGGTCGACAATAAATGCCATAAAACACCTGGTGAGACTGGCATCCGACGCCATAACCGGAGATAAATGGAAACGTGACGCCAAGAAATACTGTGCCCTAATGTATGACGACGTCCTTAAGTTGCAGCTGCCCACCAGCACAATGGTATATTCCACTGAGGTCCCACCATCGGAAGCGTTCTAACGACAACCAACCTCCCCGAAGTAATACCTAACGGTGGTCCCGCGGGGGCGAGTGGTAGAAGAAGCGTGTGGAGCGTAGTTTTTAGTATGTAGAAATCGTACTTGCTGCTACTAAGGAACCAGCAGTATCTTTTGAAGATTTTCTACCTCCAGCTCGCACAGCAAAAAAAAAACACACACAAACGCAGAAGGAATTCTCATACATGTGCACATATACATACATCCATGTGTATATATACATACACAGGTAGATAAATACCAATAAACTGATATATAAAACATTAACTACGTAAAAGTTTTACACAGTCAAACTGTAACAGGAAAATGATGCCGGGCAAAACCGGAAACAAAGGCACACCTCAAGGCGCACAAGCGCCCATGTGGGAAAGTCCGTAAGTGTTACCCGATCCGTTCAAAAGGAGTGCTCGAATCCAACGCACAGCATAGCAACTGGGCGGGAAATCAACGCAGGAGAGAAGTCAGTCAGATTCTTCAGGAGCTGATGATAAGAAAGGTTCGTCGAGCTGGGAGAGACAATTGCAGAACTCATCGAAATGATGGCCCCAACTCCTTCCGCTCCTGCCAAGCGTACCATTCATCAGCCGATGAGGGATTTGGTGGATATGCTGGCTATGCTCTACAAAAGAGCCGCGAAAGAGCTAGGAAATCAAATGCCAAAAAAACCGCTCAGAGCTGGCACTACCCAGACCGAAAAGGCAAACAGAGTAAACGCTGCGAAAAGAATCAGAGAAGGGGGATCCGCGGACACTATTCCTGCGAAAAAAAAGTAAGCGGATTGGCAATGGGATAAATCCCAATGAGGAGGCGCCAAAGCAACCAAAACACGCCAATGACGAGTGGACCGTGGTCGAAGCGAAAAATAAAAAGGTCATGCCAATGAAATTGGTGAGTAAGCCAGATTGCGATTGTAATCAAGCAAATGTGCACTATGTTTTACAGCGATATGCTAAAAAGAGTTAAAAATGATGCTGATTTAAAAAAGTCGTCGAAAATGTGACCAGAATAGGGAAACCATTAAAAGGAGAAGTGCTGCTGGAATATGAGCAAAGTGCGAAAGAAGAGAATACTGTTTACCAGCAATTGGTAGAAAAAGCGCTCGGCCAGGAGGCTTGTGTCAAACCAATGGCAAAGATTGAGTTTAAGGACCTGGATGAAACGACCTCGGCGGATGACTAAATAGCGGCAATAAATATGTGTTTCAGCAGCTTGAATATTAAGAAAGAAACAGTCATGTAAATCAGGAAGGCGTATGCCGGCACATAAACAGTCCCAACAAAAAGTGCTAAAGAGTTACTTGAAACTGGGAAAATCAAAGTTGGCAAGGTAGTGAGCAGGATTAGAGAAAAATCCGCAGCACTCACATGCCATAAAAGCTTAGAGGAAGTCCACATCGCTAGAAACTGCAAAGGAAAGAAAGATAGAAACAAGTGCTGTCTAAAATGCAGCAAAGAAGGTCACCGAGTAAGAGACAGCACAAAGAGCCCGTGTTGTGGGATTTTTAAGGAGCAATGCAAGCCTCATGATCATCAACTGGCTGGCAGAAATGGTCCGATATATACATGCGGCGGGAACAATAATGGACAACAATGAAGTGCATTCAAATAAACATAAACCACTATCGGGCTGCACAAGAGGTGCTAAAACAGAACGTCAGAGAACTCTCGATTGACATAATAGTGTTGAGTGAGCCTTACAAGATAGGCTCGGAAACAGGTGGGCGAAGGACAGGACTGGCACTGCAGCGTTTTGGAAACGCAGGTCGCACCCGCCAACCATGACATTTATCCCAGCAGGGGAGGGCTACCTTTGTGTTAAATATAGAGAGGTTTGCTTTTACAGCTGCTATTTCCCGCCAAGTACAAACCACGCGGACTCCGAAAAGCGAATAGACGAGCTATATACTGACGCAAGGGGTTTTACCCCTTTTACACCGATAATTTTCGCTGGCGATTTTAATGTCTGGGCGACTGATTGGGGTAGCAAGTGGACGAACGCTAAAGGCAGAATAGTACGTGAATACCCTCACTGGCTACGACCATTCTAAATGCAGGTGATAAAAATAGGTTCAACAGAGACGGTCGTGGCTTTGCGATCGATATTACCATGGCCAGTAGTGCATCGCCCTCGCGTATAGAATGGGGCATTAGCGACATCTATACTCGCAATAATTAGGGAACGACAGCAGAGCTATCGGGCGAACACGGTAAAAGTCCCTCTCAGGGGTCTGAAATGGAAGCCAGAATCACTAGACAAAGAACTATTAGAACATATGTTGGAAGAAGCAGAACCCAGAATGTCAGCTCACGCTTCCGCTGTGGAAGTTATAGCACAGATTCTAAAAGCCTGTGAGAGTTCAATGACAAGACGTTGCTTCTATAAGAGCAAGGAGCCAGTACACTGGTGGAAGGACGAGATACCCAAACTAAGGGCTCAATGTAATAGAGCGAGGCGGGTCTACCAAAGATCAAGAGACTAGTGCTTACCTCAGCCACCAAGGAGAGTTCAAACTCAGGCGAAGGCTTTAAAAAAAGCGATTATGGTCAGTAAGAAAAACTGTTTCCAGAACCTGATGAACGAGATAAATGAGGACCGGTGGGGCATGGCGTATAAGTTGGTAATGAAGAAGCTAAAATATTCAGACCAGCCAAGCTGCGCAAAATTCTTGGAAGAAACAATCGGCATCCTGTTTCCCAGAAAGCTATGTTTGTATATGTGTCACTGACTGAGGCGAGAGATAATATTAATTTCACCGGGCCTGAGGAGATTGCTGCCATTGCAAAGGAAGTAAACGCAAGAAAACGCCGGGTACCGATGGCTTCCCAAGCTGCGTTATACGCAAGCCATGTTGGCAAGGCCTGCTATGTTTGCGAGAACATTCAACATTTTTTTGAAACAACAAATTTTCCCAGATAAGCGCAAACAACAAACGCTGGTGTTGCTGCCAATGCCAAGTCGGCCGTCGCATGCTGCGAATGCATACCACCCTAGTTATCTATTGTCATTGATAAGAATCGTTGGAGAGCTCTAAAGGACTGTCGTCCAATTCGGCTTCAGGAAAAAGCAAAGCCCAATGGATGCAATAAAGGTGGTCACAAATACTGCAGCAGAAGCGATAAAAGAAAAACGGTGAATGGTAGGCAACAAAAAGTATTGCGTAGTAATAGCATTAGACACAAAAAATGTATTTAACTCAGCAAATTGGTATTGTGTCATAGCTGCCCCACACGAAAGAAAAGTCCCACCGTTACGTTACAGATATAGGGTGCAGAAAAAGGCTGATCAATGGAGGCGTATCTCAGGGATCAGTCCTCGGCCCTACATTGTGGAACGTAATGTACGACGATATCCTGTGACTACCTCCCCCTGGGGGAGCATCCGTCGTGGGTTTTGCTGACGGTATAGTAATCTACTAAACTAAAACTATCGTAGCAAAAACTTTGGAGGGAATTACCACTACCACTATCAAAGGATTGAGATCTGGCGGAAGAGAAAGCAGAAGTGGTATTAATCTCTTCTAGGAAGAAGATTGAGAAAGTGGCTGTCCAAGTGGAAGACACGAGGATACAACCACAAGAAGCCATAAAATACCTAGGAGTGATGACCGACTCCAGACTTTCGTTTACGCGGCATCTGCAATACACGGGCGAAAAGGCAGCGAAGGTAGCAAAATCGCTGGCGCGCTTACTGCCAAACTTGCATGGCCCTAGGTAAGACCGCAGAAAACTGATCGCAGAAGTGGTAACTGCGACAATAATGTACGGCTCTTCTGTGTGGAAAACGGCCCTTGCTATACCGTCATACACGAGAGACATCCAATCAGCATAAAGGCTATGCGCCCTAAGGGTGTGCGCCGCATATCGGACGGTGTCGGAAGATACAGCTTTGGTTATCGCTGGCATGATACCAATCGGCTTGTGAGCTAAAAAAGGGTTGCATAGGGCTGAATTTCATTAATTGTCGGGTGAAGCGGCTAAGCAGCGTGAAAAACAACGCCCAATGGAAGAGTGGTAGGAGCGCTGGAGCAGAGCGAGTAACGGTAGATGGACGCACCGGCTCATTCCAGATTTACGACTCTGGGTGAAGAGGCAACATGGCGAGATTAACTTTTATTTGACACAGCTAAATAGCGGCCATTCTGTAGTTTTTGTGAGTGCATCAAAGACGGTGAATATGTCTGTCCAAAATCTCATAACGAACGACAGAGACTACATACGGAAATTGGAGTGTTATCTCCCATGGAGGAGAGTGACAATCTCATGACAAATATGTTGCGCCACCTGAAAATATGAAAGGCGATAGGAGTGTTCGCCGCAAACTTTATGAAAATACAAAGGCACGACCAGCGTCATCGTAGGCTTTTAAGTAGTGCCTAAACGGCTGCCCTTCCTGAGAAGGAGGGCCTAAACGGTCGTGCCACAGGGTAGGGAACTGCCCTGATGGGCGCCTGTAGATGGTTTTCCACCTCCCAAGAAAAAAAAAGCATAGTTACGCGTGCGTACCACCGTACAAGCAAACAAATAAACAAACAGGTAAAGCAACATATAAACATACTTTCATATGTACACATATACACACTGTAATAATTTTTGTTTTCTGGTGCCGTATATTTTATATTTTGGGAAGAGTCCCTATGAATCCTTCCCAAGTGTGATGGAGCGCTTTTGGTGGTTCCCTGAACTGCTCGGCTTCAGTGCGCCAAGACTATCTGCCTCTTTATAAATGCCAAACGGGTCGGCATGAAGCAGTCCCTATATATTTTAGGCGGATGGACGCCTTGTAAAAAATAGCGGATTAACACGCTTTGAATTGCTTTGCAACAATTGAAATTCTTTATTTCTGCTACTGGTATTTATACTTAATGCTACAGGTATTTTAATAGTAACGTAATCAAAAATTATAATTATTTTAATTGGCGCGCTTGGCATCGTATTGCATTTCGTAATTCAATACTCAGCCAGTTGAAGTGTGACATAATTTTTGTTTTTCTTTTTGCAAAAGAATTATACTGAATTTGCATAACTTTGTCACACTTCAAAGTGGATGCATATAACGATATGCGACCACACTACACACATATACGCTGACATATATATATAACCGTATATGTATATATATACCGGCATACATACATGCGCACATAAAAGAAAACAAACTAACAAAACTCAAGTAAACCAATACACAGATGCATAACTACACACATGGAAACGGAAACACAGAAAAAATCATGCCGGCAAACTGATAGCTAAGAAAAACCCCACGGCGCACAAACTGCCATACAAAGTACTCCGCAGCCGGTAGCCAACGTACTTAACAAAAGCAATTGTATAAAACGCCAGAATAACTAGGTATAAAACAAACGCAGGGAAGAAGTCAGTCGCCCCCGCCGATCCTACAAAAGGCAGATGACAAATAAAGGTGACGGTTTATATGCTGAGCTAGGGGAGAAAATTGAGAAGATCGTCGAAATGATGTGTTCAACTCTTCCTGCCCCTCCTAGACGCAAAATTCATCAACCGATAAGCGATTTGGTGGACCTGCTGACTGTGCTCAATAGAAAAGCTGCGAAGGAATTAGGGAAATCAATGGCGAAAAAAGCGATTAGAGATGGTATGACACAAAACACAAACATGTGTGACATAACACAAAAGGAAAGTAGAGTCAATGTTAACAAAAGGCTACGAGAAGAGGGGTCCGTGGAAAAACAAAGCAGATGAGTGAAGGGATAAATTCCGGGAAGGAAGCTACAAACAACCTAAAGCGCCTCGAGGAGGAGTGGACCGTGGTCCAAAAGCGTAATGAAAATGTCAAGCTAATTAAATCGGTGAATAAGCCGGACGCGATAATAATCAAGCAAACACGTTGACTTACAGTAATATTCTCAAAGAGAGATTAATGATATTGTGCTACAAAAAGTAGATGAAAATGTTAGCAGTTAGCAGTATACTGTAGTGAATCCGCACAAAATTAAAAGTTTTTTGATTAAAATTAAATCTTTATTTATTTATATAAATCATGTAAATTACTTCTGACCGAATTGAGTTAGGGTCAGTGTCTTATATAATAAATAATTTAATGCTAACTTAAGCAATTAAAGTAGGTTATTACTAGAATTACGACTATGTGGGTTACAACTAAATTAGGCTATCTTAACTAGGTTAGGTGTCACATTATGTTGAAATGTAAATCACGGTAGAGTGCGACAGATCGATAATGCTACAATACGCAAAACAGTGAAAGCAGAAATCCTACTGAAATTTAAACAAAGCGCAAAAAAAGAAAGCACGGCATATCAAAAATTGGTGGAAAAAGTCCTCGGCCTGGATGCTATCGTCAGGCTAATGACTAAGCAAACGAAGGTGGAATTTAAAGATTTATATAAAGTGATATCGGCGGATGACTTAATTAAGTTAGTAATAATATGAAGTAATAGAATGAAGATTGCTTCATTAGTATCAATTAGGAAAACATATGGCGGCACGCCAACCGCAACTATGTCAGTCCCAGGAAAAAGTCCCAAAGTGTCATATAAAGCCGGGAAAAATAAAGTTGGCTGAGTAGTAAGCAGGATCAGAGAAAAATTTGCAGCTCTGAAATGCTACAGGTACTTGGAGGAAGGTCATATTGATAAAAATTGCAAGGTAGCAAAGTCTCTGGCGGGCTTACTACCAACCACCAAGGCTCTAGGTAAGACCGCACCAAACTGATGGCAGAAGTGGTAACTGCGACGACACTATATAGGTCTTCAATATACCGTCATATACAGCAGACATCCAAACACCACGTTTGCGTCAGCAAAAGAAAATAATATCAAGAAAAACAAAAAGAAAGTCTAAGAACGGCTCAGTTTTAAGTAAAGTAAATTAAAAGCTAGAAAATAGTGAATTTAAAGAAAGAAAAAGGAAGATGGCGGACGTTTTTCCATATAAATGGACAATTTTTTTTGTGTGCTTAAATGGAAGAAAAAAATGTGTTAAGAGAGATTTTTACAGTGTTAAAATTCTATTTGTTGGAACTAATTATTGAAGAGCGCTTATATTTGATGAGTTGTTCTGCTAAATTTATGCCAATTAATTTTGACCCGTCCTTTCTATTACATAAATCATGGTTCGATATTTTCTAAGATGTCTAATTAGAAACTAACTAAGTACAATAAAAACATGTAAGTGTGGCCACCTACATTTGTATTAGTTGTGCTTATATTAAACGATTTATATATAACAATTTATTCTTATTATATATAAAAGTTTATATTCATATACATACTTACTTACATGTTATATACAGTTACATCAATACATACACACATATTTACAATTAAATAGATTAAACGATTACTCTTATACATTCTAATATAACAATTTCTATACACAATGTAAAAGAAAGGCCCAAGGTTTAGAGCATGCCCTTTCGATAGGTTAGGTCTCGTCCGTCTTCGTTTCACATATTCCGTGTTCCGTGTTCCACATGTTCGATAAAGTATAAGTACATGCTATTATTTTAAGTGTAAATATCTGAGGAGAACCAAAATATAAAACCCCCCGACACCTCCCGAACTAGTGAGCTCAGAAAAGCCACGTACATTTATACATTTTATTTTCTATCTATCATTGACATGATGATCGTTGCGTATGATAACAATGATAATTTTTTCAATCACACCAAACATATATTTTCTAAATCATAACATTGCGATCCTGCAACTGTAACAACTGATTCTGCACGTTTACAACATGTTTACAATGTACCAATTTTCTGATCCACCAATCTGATGGAAAAATTTAATAAAATCTTTAAACGCAAACGTTCTTTACTCAAGAAAAACTTTGAAAAGCCAAGCAGGCAACCTTCTGATATGACCACTTTGCACCCACTTATCTTAATCCTACGATTACCTTCTTCGCCCCTTAACAATACACACATAAACATTTCCGTAATTATCGGTAGCAGTAATCGTAATAGTAATAATTATTAGATTAAATAACAATTTAAGAGCTACGTTATATATTAAAAATAAGGCTATAAAAACCTAAACTTTAAATTAACAAATTATTCTACATAGTTAAGGAAAAGAATTCAAATCCACATATCCTTTGCAATTAATTTTGTTTGAACCAGTTACTAGAAACCCTCCAGGTTTCAACAAAAATAGAACAGAACCTGAAGAAAAAAAAAGGTAGACCTTATATTAAAAAAATGGTTGAAACAACACTCAAGGAAATTGATGTCCTAAACTCAAATTTTTTTAGCACCGCTCCAAGCATCCCAGATGACCAAACCCCAGACCTAACAGAAAAATTTCAAAATACACATAGCTTTACAAAACCACTTTCGAACAACAAGTAAAATACTTGCTTTCACTCATTTTCAATCATTTTGCAAAGTTGTACAACTTTTAGCATAGAACCTAAATGATGGTGGAGGAACAGAACTTCTTGAGTTCACCTACCACATCAAACTCTCACTATGTGAAGACGGCTATGTGGACAGTTCAAATACATTACAGGGTTTATGTGATAAATTGAGATCCAATTTCGAAACTTCCCGCTCGATAGCCTCTCTTCAGAACCAGAAACGTAACATTCAAAATTATAAGGACGAGATCGTTACTCTACTAGACAAGGTAAGCTACTTGCAAATAGAACAATTACCAATTTAAGTGCAGCGGAACGTGCAGTTATCACTAAAATAAATGAAAATTACGCACTCACAACATTTAAAAATGGCATTAACGATCAATATAAACAAACTATATATGAGGCACAACCACAAATCCTATAAGCAATCAACCTTGCAATGGAACTCGAAAACATAACATTTCAAAACAACAACCAAATTCTACACATACACAAACGTAACTATAACTCAAACCCCGAACCTCAACACGAACATACCAATCCAAATCGTTATCAATGCAAACAACATTATCAACACCAACAAAGATATCAAAACCGTTATCAAAACAACATTAACTTAAACTTACCCCATAGAAACTATACTACCAACTTCTCTGGAAATAACACCTTCACTAGATATAACAATTTCCAACATAATCAATTCCCTAGAAACATCAACAACACATTCCATAGTAACCGCAACTATACGAATAGACGAAACGTTAATGCCATATCATAACTAGGGAAACGTGTAATCGTAGGTGGTGGAAAACACCACCACCGATGTATAAAAAAGGAATTCCACATTTTCAACATATCAAACAAACATACCCATTTCATTACTTTAGAAACAGATAACAACATACCGATAATGTTGCTAATTGATACAGTGCAGAAATCTCACTAATTAAAGTAAATGTATTAAATAACGCCAATACAATTGAAATGCAAAATATTTAAAAATGAAGTGGCGTAACTTCGGAAAAATTAAACACTAATAAATTTACAAATTGGACAAACCGGATCCTCACATAACTTTCACTTTGTAGAACCATCCTTCCCCATATCAACAGGCCATCCTTCCCCATAGGAAGGTTTTACATATCTGTGCAAAATATGCTATGAAACATTAATTATAGAATTAAACACATACAACGAAACTATTCTTTTATCTATGGAAACTAACAACACAATGACAATATCCCCTACGAAAGAAATTACATACCCACTAAATCATCAAATCAAGTGTTGAATAAAGAATTAGAAAAAGGTGTATGTTCAGTAAATTCAATTGCACCAAGCAATGTTACTATTCACATTAAAATATTGAACACCATAACAAAAACAGTAACTATAGGAAAACTACCAATAGAAACAATTAACTTCATAGACTTCTACAAACAATAAATATTAACCAAGAACACGAGCACGCTAAACAAACGCTGACCAATATACTTACCGAATTTACCGAGAAAAACTAACAGCTAACTATTTCTATATACAAAAATTATTAATAACTGACAAAACTTCAATATACATGAAAAACTTCAGATTACTTTAATCACAGACTCAATAAACCAATAACCAAGTACATAGTAGAACCTTCCACAACCCTCTTACAACTTACCCCTATTTATTGTACGAAAAGGAAAACTTCGACGAGTGCAGTGGACTTTAGAAAATTAAATGATAAACTAGTAGATGACAAATTCCCCCTATTCAGACTAGAGGATGTACCCCAGAAAGTAGGTAGAGCGAAATATTTCTCCACACTAGACATGACAAGTTCTTTTCACCAAATTGCACTAGACAAAAGTTCCCGACCTTTAATAGCCTTTTGCACTATCAATTTAAAAGACTACCATTTGGACTACAATTCCACCATTTGGAATAAAATTTCTTCAAAGATTTTCCAGAGGATGCTGACGATAGCCTTAAGCGGAGTAGATTCTAAAGCTGTCCTATATGTCGATGACCTTACTATATTTGGCTGTAGTTTAAAACACCACAATGACAACCTCATTAAAGTGTTCTCCCAATTAAAAGAATACATTTTAAAATTAAATGCCAGTAAATGTCAATTTCTAACACTAGAAGTAGTATACTTAAGACATCTCATAACAAAAGAAGGCAACCGAACAGTCCCGGAAAATTGAAAATTTTTACAGAATATGCCATTCGTAAAAGCTCTGATGAAGTGCGTCGATTCGTTGCACTATGCAACTATAGCAGAAGATTCGTCAAGCCTTAATTGTATTTCTATTTTATATATAAGACGCACTTGGTATAATAAAAGAAATGAATCAACTATTAATCAATGATAAATCAATGATAAATCAACGAGCAAACATGTTATTTTAAGCCATAATAAGTGCCACTTTCGAGTAGTCCTAAAGTTAATGCAGCTTATAGTTGTTGGACAGAAAATTAGGACAAAAACAAGCAATGTTATTAGACACAGGTAGGGCGTAGGCTTACAATATTATTAACAAACGGCATTATTACACACAAAAGTCACGCCCAGCGGAGGGCACATCCCAATGGAGTTTTATAGTTTTCCACTAACGTGATTGTTGATATTTTTTTTTTTTTTTACCATTTCATCTGGTAGTATTATTAATAAGTTTATCCTTTTTGAAATGTTCCCTTAAAACTATTTCATCGCTAGTTAAATTGGTTATACGAATATTGTCTACTTTCGTATGAAGAATTTTTTGAAATTCGTCATACACATATACAACTATTTTCTCTTTTGTTTTGGGCCCATGAATTCGAGGACTGAGTATAAACATCACTGCAACAGAAAATAAGGAAATTCGGGGCAACATAGGTCACTCCCTTAATGCTTTGAACCAAAAATCGGATACAAATGAGCAACCTAATACGAATATACCGGGTTCGCAACCAAAATTGCTTGGCGATAACGTACCCAGTTCAATGATACAGTCTGTCGTTATCGAAACGCTGAGATCAGAATTAAGCAGTTTGAACATAAATGCTACTCAATGTCAATCAAATAATGCTAATTCTGCAATTTCCACCGTATCACTTTCGCCAAATTCAAGACCACCCATTGATCATTGAAATTATGAGTTGAACCCAGATAAAGGGCCAAATATTATTTCCAGCTGGGATTTAAAGTTTGATGGCAACAAAATGAAAGCTTGGCGGTTGATAATTTTCTCCGTCGAGTTGAAGCTTTAACCATGCAAAGCCTATGCCGAAATTTCAAAGTTTGAGATCGTTATCTTTACTTATTGTTCGTAGGTATCATCGTACGGTTCAGTTAATTGAGTGAGATTCCGTGTGGCGCGCGTCAGTTTTGCAACTGACGGATAGATGCGAAATTCCCATCTCGAGATTATAACAAGAAAATTACATTCGGCCGAATCTCGCGTACAAATATCGCTGACATTATTTAGAAAAAATTAATCGCGGTGTCTACCAAATATATTTTAATATTAACCCGTTTTTAGACATATAATATATATATCTTCATTTGAAAGATGTATAAAATAGTTTTAAATATTCTGTCTTGTTTTCGTTATGGTAAATAAGTATAAAACCTCAAAAGGGTGAAAAAAATATAATTTAATCACTTGTAACCCTTTGTGGGCATGGGCGCTTTTTTCCATTTTTGCACGTAAAGAGTAGACTGTTTCGTAAAACTTTCAGGCTTCTAACTTTTATAATTTCTAAGTAACGAGCAAAAACCTAAAAATTTTTGTCAAGCACAATGGAGTTGCGCTCAGCTTATGCTCCACTACAGAATTCTGCTCCAACCAATTGGGCTAATTTTCAATGCCAGCCTGCGAGCAAAAACTTCCAGTGTTTCTCCTAAATTTAAAGTTGATATCTCATTTTTGCGACCAGAATACGACGGAATGCGACACACAGAAAGATGAGTTAGTCAATTCAGAATTTCCCGCTGATCAAGAACATTTATACTTTACAGAGCCTCTGAAGCTTCCTTTTGTATGTTACATCCATTGTGAAAAAAACAAAAATGAGTATACCCTCCCCTTTAAAGGTGCAAATTCACGGATTAAAGTTCGAGAGAGAGTGGGAGAGTTTCTTCTAAGGCATCACCTTCTAAATGGAGAGTTAAATAGATCTGGATTCCCAAGATCCAATCTTCGCAATATTTCGGAGATTGAAGAGGATGAATTTTATGAGGATATTGTCGACGGAATAAAAACGTTAACTTGTTGGAATTGTCCGCAAAATGGTCATGTTTTGGAAGAGTGCCTAACACGTAGCCGTATATTGTGTTACGGTTTTTGAAGTCCACGTAACCTCAAATAAAATTGCTTTAAGTGCAGCAACTCTTCAAAAAGTTCGAATGGAAACCCTACGAATCGTCAGAGACCGCCAAGAACACATCAATCGTGTCATGTTTCAGTTCAAACCGTTCTGATAGTTCGAAAGTTTTAAGAAATGATCAATCCGAGAAAAATCAATGGGATAATCATATCTCCCATAGTACATCCGAGAACCTTTCTCATAGGATACTCAATCCTTATCTTGAATACAATTCACTTTACTTGAATACAATTAAATAAAAGCTAGAATTTTTATTGAAACTTTGTCTGTTCCTTCGATTTTTAAAAGACCTAAACGGCCCACCACACGATTACGTCGCTCTTGTTTTAAGTAATAGAAAGTCCTTTATGATGTTAGTCAAAATGATATACGGTCATTTGTTTCTATTCAGTTGTTTGATCAAAATGTGTTAGTCTAGTTGATAATGGCGCATCTGCCTCATGTTTTGCTTCTGGCAATGCTAAAAGTTTGGTTCAAAAAAATAAATACCAATTGAGAAACTTTAGTGTATTCTTCATCTGACGTGCCACAGTAGGTTGTATATATTGTTACCTTTAGAAGTAAAACTAAACTTATTGCTTTTTAGATTATTCCATCGCTTTAACAAGGGCTAAATTTACAGGTAGAGGACATATAGTACATAAGGGTACCATACAAACAGACCTTGATAAAGTGCAGGCTATTCGTGGCTATCGTTTGCCGCAATCTGTTCGCCAGTCACGAAGATTTTGTGCGTAATCGCATGATTGTCCACACGCTTGACTAAAGAAGAAAAAGTAGGCTTTTGAATGCAAAACTCCGTTTTGAAAAGCTAAAAGAAGGATTATGTTCTGCTAAGTTATTATATAATCCAAATATTATAATCGTCCTAAATCACTTTTCTAAGATTCATTTGCTCGAACCTATCAGAAATCTTAATGTCCAAATAATCGTTGCTTCCCTAGAACAATGCGTTTTACACAGCTTTGGCTTACCAGAATCAATTACGTCTGGCAACGGTGTTGAATTTAAATCATCTCTGTATTCAAGTCCTTATTAGAGAATTATGACGCTCGCCATAACTTCATGGCCTTTTATTCACCGCAATCTAGCACGAGTGAAACAGTAAATAGATCTGCCTTACGTGCTATCAGAGGATATATCGAAGAGAGACAGAGTTTAATGGCGGGGGATGTGTTGACGCCCTTTTTGTGGGTTTTTTGGCGTTGGTCTTGAGGTAGGGAAGAAAGAGGACGGCGATTCAAAAAGAAAAAGATTGTTGGATTTTTGTGACGGATAAAACAAAAAAGAAGTTTTTGAGAAAAGGCAAGAAAAAGTTTAGTTCAAAGCAAAAAAAAATTGAAAATTTGATTTTTTTTGTGTCTGTCAGGAGGACAAAAATAATTCATTTAAAAATAAAGAAGGAACAAAAAAAATATGAAAAGAAAAAAAGCAGCAAAAAGATTAAAATTTGTTTTTAGTGTTGACATTTTTCGGACATAAATGTTACAAAATCAGGATCGTTCAGAACATATTGTTTAATTTAGTATGATTGTATGTGTGAATAATAAGAAATTTAATATATCAGAATAATTATTGAAGAAAAAGAGAAAGTCGCAATCGATTTATGACATAAGCAAGCAAACAAGATATGAATAATCGATTAAGAACTCCATTTATTGCTTTGTAATCAAAAACTGCTTCTTCAATTCAGCAAATCAACAACCGAAAATTCGCAGAGACGTGTAACAAATTTTTTTTGATATTGAGTGAAAGAAAACTAATGCGTATTTTGAGAGAAGAAGCAACTTGAAATTTGGCCTACACTGAAAATTAAAGATAATCTGAAAATTGCACTTAATATCATATAAAAAGTACTGTATTTTAATAGCAAAACGAGACAGATACTTCTACCTATCGTGAGTTTTACTTAAATACACTTCAACCATGGTTTGCAGTTGCGTGTTAGTTAACTGACATGATAACATAGATGACATTTGTGAAAAGAAAAAAAAAAGAAAAGAAGGAGAGGTGAGGAAAATATTTTTGGTGTGGAGAAACGCGTGCAGGAGAAAACTTAAAAAAAAATTTAAGTCACACTGCGTAGAAAACTTAAACATCGTGACATTCGGATATAATGAAAATAAAGCGAGCAAATATGAAATAGTAAAATTGGTCTAACGAAGTCAATATGGAAAGACGCACAATAGTGATTGAATTGATCTATGATGATAATTGTCAGGTCCACCAACAGTAAATAATGTGACTAATCATATCAAAATAGCAGACAACTCAATTGTTGCTAAAAATTCAGTGAGCGGCATTAATTTTCTTATCGGACAGGACTCGTATTGAAAATTTTGCACAAATAAAACCATAAATATTGATGATAAATTGATAGCTACAAAAACATTTTTTGGTTGGACTTAATGTTACAGAAAATTGTAATAATCTCGAAATGTTTGATATATCGAACTTTTTAAACTTAGAATTAATTGGTATAAGCCCAGAAGCTACGCAAGCTAACAATGACTTATATATCTGCCAACTCTGGTCTGCTTAGTCAAGCGCAAAACGTTTGATATATTGAGTTTCTTGGAATTGCAATCAATTGATATGGGAAAACCATGATTCACATAAAATTTATGAACGGTCGTTACGTTATGAATTTGACATGGAAAAATATTCACGAACATTTAAACGATAATAAAGCTATTGCAGAAAACGGTTATATAATCTGTAAATAAATGAATGAAGAGCGATGGGAAACTTCTAGAGAATGTCAACGAAATTCAGCACTTACTAAGTGACCATTTAAAAGAAAGGGTAAATATTAACGGAAATAATCAGTTAATTTACTATGTCGTACATACCGGGTTGTAGAGGCGATAAAACAACTATTAAAATATGTATGGTCTTCCATGCCTCTTCAAGCAAAATAGGACTTACTTGTCTAAATGACTATTTAAGTCCAGTAGATAATTTTGTGGCTAATTTGTTGACTATCTTTTTAAGATTTCGTTCCGTCGAGTCAACAAAAGACCTTCATATTTTTGCAGATGCTAGCCCAAAACTTTTGAGCCGTTGGCAGCCAAATTAATAATTTAACCAATATATACGATTGGAGACACTGCGATGGAAAAACTAACCCAGCAGATTTACTGGCAAGAGGGAGCAGAGCGACCGAATTAGTCAAATCCCAAATATAGAAATAAAAACCCCTATGGTTGGGCGAAAGTGAATCTAGTTGCCCAGAAGAAAGAGTTATTATTAAGATCTGTGGAAATTGAAAGACTTCTGTTATTGATATCGAGATTAGTCTAATAATAAAAACAAAACTTCTACGAAGTACAGCTTACGTCTTCCGATTTATACGGCAAAATAAAACCTTACAAGGAGTGAATCTATATTCGAACTTGGAAATTTTACGCTGAATGAATTACAAGAAGCACAAGTTTACTTAATTAAATGTGAACAAACGCAATACTATAGCAGAGAAATAAACATTTTGAAGAAAAATACAAAATTATTAAGTGACTCGAAATTGCCATCATCAAACATCAAAATTAATAAGCGTTTGCTGAAAGCTAATTGTATGCTACCTACAGGTGAATTTTACACCGACATAAGAATTCCATTTATTTTCCCGGAAAGTCGTACTTGGTTCAGCTTATAGTTTAGAATTTAGAAAATTTGAACAATTGCTAAAATGTGCACAATACGGCGGCTAACCAAAATATTACATGGAAGTTTATTCCACAACGTACAGCGTGGTGCGATAGATTTTGGTATCGTCTAGTGGGAAGCGTAAATTGTTTAAAAGCGGCTATTGGAAAATTAAGCAAATTTGTTAGCTAATTGCAAATGTATCTTACCCTCCGTAGAGATGAAAAGCGATGAGTCAGCAATAGCGCGATCGTGTTTTTTACGACAATCCTCGATTAAAAACTACTTCAAATGTTGGTGTAGCAAATATTTACGTAAGCTACGATTCATACATCATAGCAAGAAACGGTTTATGTAAGAGTATTAAGGTTGGGAATATCGGCCCTCTTTATGAAGACAACAAGCCAAGTGGAACAGAGGTGGCCGGGCAAGAGCCTGCGACGTCCGACTACAAAATCATTGCAAAATTCCTGCATTCCTTAGAGATATCAGCGGCCAGGACTGAAGATGTAGAAAATAAACTATAATATTCTACACATTTCACTAATTTAGCTTATTCTTGTTCTATCTGAATAAGAAAGAGAACATGACACAAGAGATGGTTTCTTAACTTCTAGCTTAAGAGTCTATTGTAAGTTAATATTAAAATAATAAGCTGGAATTGAATAAATAGCAAAGTGTAAAAGATGACGAAAGAAATTATTTAAACAATACTAATGAATTCTGTAGAAGGATGGAATTGTTAATGTATGAACTGTTGAGCGTAGGATCTAAATGGGGGATAAAATTGATGAGCGCATTTTAAGAAACCGGTTTGGCATAAAAGCAAAGATGGCTGAGCTAACCTTTTTTGTTATTGAGACTGGTTCTTTTTCGTTTACAATGTTTGTTGAGCTTACCGATGTTTATTTGATTATTCTTAGAACTACAGTCGTCTTACTCTAAGTATCGGTGAACAAATGATGGTACGCGCTTAAAAGGTAAAAGACTCCACGAGCAAGTGCGTGAGAACTTTAAGACTTACTCATGACCTTTTAGATTTGCTGAAGAGCAACGACGTTCGAAACATAGTAGGTAGCTTAAGCGTAGAATAAGATTATATTTGCTCAGGTATGTAGGAACAGTTTAAACATGTAGAAAGATGTTCAGTTCTTCTCAAGAGGAATAGCTGAATCTTTTAGTTTAGGCGTAGATAAGTATATTTGCATAAGAAAGAAAGTGGCTCCGGTCGGAGGAGGGCCTAAGCATGGAAAGTGATTATAACTGCTTAAGGAACAATATACAGTTTAGGCACGCAATAAAAATGATCAATTTGTTTTTAGAAAAGATTTGATAAATATGTAGTGGCTTATCTAGTGCACTACTCAACTACTCCACTACTATCTAAGTACATTTCCATTTGTATCCTTTTGCCATTGTCAGGTTTTGATTTTGGTTTATTCTTCAATTTCAATCAACAATCTAAAAAATATATAAAATAAATAAATTTGGCTTTATCTGGAATTACTATATTAGCAATCTTACCAGCTAAGACGCAAATACTATATAAAGTGGAACTTGTGGAAATCAGACGATTAGAGCAACTCGAAAAAAATGAAATATCAAACTAACAACGCCCTTATTATTCCGACAGACCCTTCAACCTTTTTCTTGCTTCTTAAGGTTAATCTCGGTCTGACTTCTTATGTAAATATGAATTGTTGATTGATGCCATACCTAAACGTTTGTCTGACCGACCCACTTGCACGTGAAAGCTACCTCTTCCAGCTTTAATCTATCATCAGTAAAACTTTTTTTCGTAGACAACAGATATACTAGCTTTCTTTAGAGTTTTCCCTGTTCATTTTCGGAACCGGAGTACAACGAGCCGGTTAGTCATTCTACTATCGACAGAGTTGCGATGGAAGGAGCACTACCCATTTTTAGTCCTAAAAAACTAGCACCATTAAGAATGAAAATCACAAAAAATGAATTTGATTTTGATTTTTGATGAAGTCCGGTATATGCAGCTCTGTCTTTGTTCGCCACTTCCTTTATTTCCTAAAAAGAAGGCCAAGGATTGACGATCATCTGGAGGTTTCAGTGGACTTAATGCGATTACAATTCCAGAATCATATGTTCTCCTGCTACCGTTTCAAAGTCTTCTTAAAGTTGGAGTTACTTAGTGAAGCAAGATTATCTTTAACTGTCTACGCTTCCACCATTGCCATAGGAAACAATATTACAATAACAATAATCTGCACCATCACCATTCTGCTCAAGAAAACTATCACCAGCAGAAGCTAAATAGAGCGCTTTTGGTAGTGCTTTCTGTATGTTCAAATATCAAATGCTTAAGACATTTCTTTGAAGGAACAATTCACGGGTCTTATACTTCATAAACTGTTAAACGATGCTTTTAACTCTAAAACCGAATGTAGTCCTAAGCAAATAAGACGTTTAGAATTTTTTTCATAATTCACCTCTGATATATAACATATTCGTGGATAGTTAAATATTGCAGCCAATAATATCTCATAAGCTTTTTTTAAATCTGACAATTTAAATTTAAAATGTTTTACGACTGGCTAGCAAAACTATAGAGCGTTAAAAACAATACTGCAAAACACCAATCTCAAATATTAATCTCAAAATAATTAAAGTACTTAATACTTACTGCTTAACTTAGATATTTGACGCGAGAAAACTCCAAATGACCTCGGAGTTTTCGTATCACGAAGACTGTGAAAAACCATTTTGAAAAAGATACACATTGTCATACGCCCACGAATTATAGCTGGACGAAAACTTATTATCAACAAATATATTTGCAAAATAAGGAAATAAATCTTTTGCCATCAACTTGTTTGAATTGTCAGAAAGCCATGGTTTATAAGCATACCAAATCATGAAGAAGAAAATAGAAATTGCTAAAAGCCGATTGCAACACGTGGATCTCGATATAATTGAACCACTACCCCTTCCAAAAGACATTCATTCATACTCACTAGCCTGACCCACTTTTTATTAGAAACGTATATTTATCTACAATTATTTCTACCTTCTTCGAACAATTATACTTGTTGCTGTGGAGTCCTTTTACGATCACGATTGATTAAGTTCGTCAATTTGCTTCTCAAATGTCCTCAGAATTGTCAAAATTTTACGGTTAACATAAAATTAATCCTTTTGCATTCCACCCTCCTTCAAATGGAATGGTTGAATGGTTACACCTAAATTTAAAGGCGGCACTCATAGCTCAATTGGTGTTCAACATTCAAAGCGGACGAAGGAGCCATATCGTACGAGTATGGACAAAATATGCGAACGATTTAGTTGTTTCAAATCCTCAGATTAGCACAAATAGTATTTTAACAGGAATCAAAGAATTATTCTACAACATTTGTATCCAGCAAGGTTTAAAAAATTTTAAATATGTACTGGTTGAAATTGTTAATAAACGAACCATGCCTCCACCGTGGAAGGACAACGAAGGACCGACGGAAACCATTCTGCCGAGACTACAAAATATTCGTCGACAGGAAGGGTGCTGCCAAATCGACACATATTAATAGAGTCAAACTTGCACCTCTAGAACACAGTACTAATCCTCAACACACAGCTAAACTCAAAAAACGGGGTATTTATTATGATGTAATGTAATAACATCCAAAAAGGAGAGTATTGTAGAGTGTATTGCCTACTGCATTACTGTAGTCCATCTATCTAAGATATCTAAGTATATCTTTTTGTCATTCTCAAGTTTTGATATTTATTTATCCGTTCCAAAAACTGTTTTCAATTGGAGAGAGAATCAACGCACTAAAAAATATAAAACAAATAAATTCCCATTATCTTTATCTGGAGCTACTACAAATACAGATGCGAAAGTGATTTAAAGTAAACCTTATTTGGAATAAGAACGTTACTAATGACTAATGATTGATACGTTAGGCAACATAGAAGCTAAAGAGTAGTTTTTGAATATGCCAAACATATATGTGTAGGCTGCCAATGTAGTGTAGTGAAAAACAGATTTTAAGGTATTTGTGCGGATTCACGGAGCACCTTTTGGTTATTATGTATTTGTTTTCTAAACCAAAAAAATTTTGGACGCCAGTGAAAAAAAAATTTCCACTGGCTGGAAAAACCGATTTTAAGGTTCTTTTGATTTCTTGATTTATTAATTTGAACTTTGTTTTGTCACTAACTCACATGAAGTGTGGTCAGTAACTTATATAATAAATTATATCAAAGTAGTAAAACTAAACTAGGCTATTACTAAAATTACTTGTATAGCTAAATTGGGTTACTTAACTAGGTTGTAGCTTATCTAGCATTATATGTAGAACTACGTTATAGCTATTATGTACAAAAATATAAATATGTAAACTAAGCATAAATTATTGATAAAAGTAACCATATGGTAAATTGCGATAAATCGATAATGCTACAGTAGCACATTAATTTGGAGAACGATATGTATGTGGTAACTATTATCCATTACCTGTAGTGAAGAGGAATTCATTTGTCATAACAGCACAAATAGTAATACAAACCAAAGAGTACACAAATAACAATAATAATAATCAATCGTATATATAAGGACAGCTTGAGTAAGTATGCGGCAACTTGCGGTGCTTCGTTACAAGATATTATATTCAAGAAAAATTCAAACATAGTTAAAAAAAACCGAGTGAATGCAAACTAGAATATATTTGTATGGACATACACAGATCATGATTATCTTTTCCCAAAATAGATAAATTATATTAAAATTCAATATCATTGAAAACCACTGCGGGTAAACTTCGCAATGGCAAGAGTACCAAATCAGAAAATGTAGAAAATGGGTTGTACAAAACGTCTATACAAAGCAGCAAATTGACTAATGCACATATATAGTTAACAAGTTCAAAATTTGCAAAAGCTGAGCATTTTCAAACCCACGTTTCCCAAAAAAGTCCATTAAAAACATACTACTTTCAATTAAAAAATTGAATTACAAATTGGGTAAACTTTGCATGTCACATTGCAAGTTTCGTACATTATCTTAGCAACATGCTTGTCTTAATTATAATCAACGACGGTTTGATCATAAATGGCAATAACAGCAAATCCAACGTAAATATTCCAGTTTGAGCCAGAGCCTTCCGACTTTAAAAAATAAAGTCGGTTAATTAAAAGCGAAACTAATCCTGAAAATGCGCGATTTACGCATTCCAGCACTCGGCGAATATGTTAAACAAGGCTATTATTCTCCAAAAAATCAAGACATGACAATGAACAAAAACTTTTGTACATGACTTCAAAAGCCACATCGTAATATTTCACTCTTGGCATATAAAAGCGATATGTCTCAAATCAAGTCTTCAGAGAACTAATCGCTCAACTTAAATTTTAGAAAATAGTGTTTGAAATCTTGTGTGCTGTTGTGCGCGGGTGCCGCAGGGCAAGTGCAAATTAATTATATACTACACGAAAAGTCGGCAACATTTACAACTGAAGCTAGGGCTATTTTTCCAACCAGACACCTATCTCGCAAAACACTTGTAACCGTCAGGTAGTCAGTGAGTCATAAAAGCTATCCAAAACCTTTTCCATTTCAAGGGACATATCATTAAAAAATTAAAGAATACCCTTGCCACTTACAGATACAAATTCGACATTTTTTATGTACCGAGCCATATTGGTTTCTTCGGAAATAAGCAAGCTGACTTTGTGACCAAATGTGCAGCTTCCGCGCAATTGCCTACGGAAGGCCCTATGGAAAAGTAGGTCACAAAATAGTGCTGAAGAGAAAATTAGCGAAAATCCACGCCATCCACGCTACAAGGTTAATCCCGATTTTGTTCCTTCGCTGCTTGCAATCATTGAGAAAATCAAGATCAGAGCATGTGGCAGATTTCACGTTGGCCACACACAATTGAGACATTCCAGCCAACAATGGTGTAAAAATCGTACCAATCTAATACATACTCCGTGAGTGCCACAACATTTCGTCAATTGAAAGATACGCGCTCGGAACGGCTAGTCCTATGGAAATCTTAAAAGTACTTCCAGAATATAATATCAATAAATTATTTAACTTTATCAAAATGACAAGCCTAATCTAGGCTTTTTTTTTTCTAATAGAGTCAATAGGTAGGGTAGGATGCCCATCTTACGTAATTCTAAAAGCCTACTTCTTTGGGATAAACAAATTCTAATAATACTGTGAGAATTTTAACAATTTACAGTTTTCGCTTTTTGTCAATTGTTTAAATTATTTCATGAAAGTATTTTTCAGCTTCAGTTACCCAATTTTCATTTTTATTCTGTAATTGCACCGATTGTGCATGTTGTCTGCCATCGTAGATAGTACGATGCTATTTGTTGGAATTGGCTTAGCAATGAATTCGTCGAGAAAAAGTTATATGGAAAAATTGGAGATCTTGCAGCGAGTTTAAGTGTCGCTTGTAATATAAAGAAAACTCATCGCACAGACTTCTTTTTTTTGGAAATTCAACGTGGGAAAAAGCACACTTTTCATCTACTAGTTCAATACTTTTACGTCCCGCTCAACAATGTAGCGCATTGCAGCTGTCTGCGTTTAATGAAAACATATGCCATCCTCAAACAAAATTGCAGGACACCAAAATATATGTCCACATTAAATTCTTTCACCAGAAAATAAAAATTTTTGTTTTTTATATTCAAAAATTCGACTGCTGTTACTTTAGGTTCCAAAATAAATAAAAAAAAATTTTTTTTTCTTTTCACCAAAAACCCAAAATTGTTATCTTTTCTTCAAATTTTAATTTTGTTCTCCCTTTCTTTTCCTTCCCTCAAAAAAAAAGGCTTCTTTTCCAAAAATCCCTACGTTAATTCCGCCGACAAAAAAAAAATATGTTAAATTCTAAATAACTATTGTAGCCATTAGACACTCCCCCGACAAAGTCAGTTTACACCTCAACATTGATAAAGCATTATTTGAAATTCATTGCCGTAAGTCCTTAATATGGAAAGTACCCACATATTGCTCGTGTAAATCCTCAAGCTTATAACTATAATTTGCAATTTTTTTACGTAAGCGGGACTTTAAAACTGATTTCCTAGTTACGCATTGCAGCCCTTTTCAACATCCGAATGCCGGAAATTTCTGCGATGGACTTCTTGATCTTCTGTAAAACAGATTTTTCATGCTCTAAAATTATAAGATTTTTTTTGTTCGAATTTGTTTACCCACCAAATTCGCGGCTTGCTTAAGTAAGTTCGCATAGGTAAAACCTATCTGCATATCGTTTAATGCATCTAACGCTAAATAATACGGCGACACCGCGATTGCTGAATGTACACTAGAACGTAAACCACAGCTTATACTACTAAGCATTTCATCCCAATGCTTCTGACTTCACAACCCCGTAAGCCCGTATAGAAGGCAAGACTGAACTACTTACCCTTTTAGAATTGTTAGCCTGAGCCGAACTTATTGCGATTGTCACCAGCTCAACATTATTGAGCCATTAGTAGAGCCTTAAATTATCTTGATTTAAATTGTACACCGTTATCTGGCACCACCCACTCGAAAACGCCACATGTATGAAAAACCTCTTCTTGAAGAAATTTACAAACTACTTCACTTATAATTTTCTTTATTGGTTTTAGAAGTGGCAATTTAGAATAATGATCCAATGCTACCAGCATTGTAATGTACGGGCTTAAAAATTTTAAATAGAATTTTTGGAATAAACGTTCTGACAATATAGGTTTACCCAAAGGAGGCCTAAGCAAAAAAATTGGATGTTTAGTGGCTTTGCAAACTTTAGACGAATTTACATAGTCTTTAACGTCATGTACTAATACTGGTCGGCAATAATTGCGTTTTATCCATTCAAGAGTTTTACTAATACCGGCATGTGACGAAAGTGGATCATTGTGAAGCTTTAGCAACACTTGTGTAGATAACCCTTTTGGTAACCGCAATTTCCAACAAAAATCATCATGTAGTTGTTTCCCATTTATATGATCCGTCCTTCTATATATAAAACTATCTATTATTTTCGTATCTAGGAATTTTGAAGCATTGTGTGTTATTTTATCAACTAGGGCTAAATAATCATCTGATTGGAAAAGATAAAATTTTCAAGACCTTCGCGTAGGCCTTTGTTATCCAGCTCAGAAATACTCTTAACAACTTCAGAAGGATTAAGTATATTTTCATTCATGCGTGACAAAACGTCAGTTAGAATATTCTAGGCACCTTTCCGAAAGAAATATTCCTGCCTGCGGCATATCTTTGGTAGTTGATGAATAGAGTCAATTTTCAAATTCAGTACCTCGTGCTGAATTTCCGTCATAAAGTTCCTCCTCAAAATTTCAACTAGGTGGGATTTTGGTGCTAGTTGCTGCATCCTGTTTATTACTTCATAAGTCGAATGGTAGAAATCTCGTTAGATTCTCTTTAGATTTTTGTTTCCTATTCTTAATATCCAAACCTGCGCGAGTGCAGTGTACGAGAGGCTGAACTTAAATGATAAATGAACATAAATCCTGCCACACAATTCGACACACTGGTCGGTGATAAGGCCAAAACCAGTCAGTAACTCTTCCCTCAAGAAGGCTACTAACGTTTTGGCATATAATATGGAAACTATTTCCTAAAGTCTCTCTCCCTATAAATGAAAGACTCTGTTGTTAGCCTTGAACTATCATGGCGTAAACTTCAATTTCTAATTGAAGATTATCTGACCTAGTTTGTCAAAACGAATATTAAAGTCGTTGGGATGATTTGAGGTGATGCCGATTCCAGTATTCAATAAATCATCTAAGGTGTGTGTGAGCTAATAGGGAAGAAACCTGAAAAAGAAAAAAATTTTTTTTTATATTCTCACCAAAAACAGAAAATTTTGATTCAGCGTTTCATTCCATACTCTCCCAGACTGATTAAGACCATATATTATGTTCATCAGTTTGCATACTTCCCTAGGCCAATCATTAAACCCCTTAGGCTGGTAAATGTGTATGTCCTCCTTCAACTACCCATTAATGAAGACAGAAAGAGCTTCCATGTAATTGTATTATTATAATATCACGCTTTACAGCGAAAGATATAGGAAAACGAATGGTCTCATACTTTACAACAACCGCAAAGCTCTCAGGATAACCGATTCTCTTTATGTACGTACGATCCAAAGCTTTTTGCACCCATTCTTTGCGATATAAATTTAGGACTTGCAAAACCGAAAACCGAAGCAAAGATGAAAAACGAACGAGTTTGAAAATTAGGTGTTTATTTTTTTTTATTTTGCAAGCCAAACGAAACGATAATATTGTTACGGAAATCCCAAATCCAGTTCATTCCAACTAATTGATTTTCCCAAAAAAATAAATTCCCTAGAAAGGAAAAACCCAAGTGCACATTCGTAGCGCGTCAAGCAGTTGCCGGCCAACAAAAGCGATTAGCGGAAAAGCAGGTTAACGGATTAAAAATGAACCCATGAACTTAGGCAATAGTATTATGCTTGTAAAAATGTATATATATATGTTTGTAAAAGGCAGAGTCAGTCGGACAAGAACATTTGAGTCGAAAAAGAATATTAGAGTTGAGAAACCAAGAATATTGCCAAAGTAAAATGTAAATAGTCCTATCCTTAAAGAAACTAATTGTAGGTAAAAGAAACTTGAAGTCAAAACGTGCAAATATAGTGCTCTTAAAAGAATAACCACGATCTATTGGTACGAACCGTATCCGAGAAAAGCCAATTTCGTAACAATCCTCAGTACCCCCTTGGTCACTATCGTCTCCGTAATTTTCGATCAAATTAACAGTTCAAGGAAGTTAACATCGTAAAGATAGTCAGACTCGCTAAAATGTTTGTTGAATTGTTTCCAACATGATGCACTCAATTGATGTTGCATCTAGTGTAAATCTTTTTTATTTAGAAATACGGCCTATTGCTTCAGAGCTGAATGTTCGCAAATACTTTTAATTGGGTTCCTTACCGCTCCCTATTTCTTCTGTATACTGTAAGGTACGCATAGCGTAGAAAGCATCTTCGAAATGAAGAAAAAACAAGAACAAAAACAACTGGCATACTTATCAAAATACTGAATTACATTTTTATTGAAAATATAATATTACACGAGACGTCCTATATCAGGTGTTTATAACGATTGCTAATGTCAGCATGATCACAAGAGTTTGATTTTAAGTACACAAAAATATATAACAATCTTAAATGAAAATTTAATTTAATAAGCAGCGCAAAATAGCATTAAAATCGGCTTTCCGAATTGATCGCCCAGCTGAGTGTTACCTAGGCTCTTGCATGAAGATCCAAAATAAGAAAGTCGAACATTGCTGACTTTATTTTGGCAAATAATAAAAAATAAATTATTTCATAGAGGCAATATTTGCTGAGTGTACATTGACACATATTCCATAAATGGCGAACAGCTTACTTAACAAAAGATAAGATGTTGCATATTTTGCATTATGGTCCGTTCTATTTATTGTTACTTATACTTCCTTTACCAATTACACATTCGAAAGCGATCATCTTATTTCATGACAAGGCAATACCTACCACACAAAACAATTTTTCTTTACAGTGCAGCGTGTTCGGTCCATTAGCGTATGATTAACATATTTTGATGGACGATACGATGTGTATTTAAGAATGATTTAAGCTTCTCATTTATGTATTGTTTACAGTTTTCTGTACGAAAATTCCTCACTTTTTTCAAACATTAATTTTCAACTACATTTTTAAAGCTTCTTCAAAACATTGGATTTGCATTTTAGAGGATGAACAAACACTATTTGTGAAAAATCATCCACAAATGTTATTATATAACAAGCGCTCAAAAAAGAGTCGGCGCATACTCCACATGAGCTCCATTATTGAGCTAAGTCCTTCTAATTTTGCATTCATAAGCTGATTCAATAATTCAAACTTTCGTGTGGGAAAGGGCTCTTCATAGGCATGCATTACAACTTTCCATGTGTTTTTAGCTATCACTGAATGGCTAACATGGCCAAAAGTTGCAATGATCCACCATTAGACTTACTTCAGTGTAAACTTGTACATTTAATTCAACAGCTTTTATGTCTGTAGTCAAACCATTCTCTGTGATTGGTCAACGTCCTTTAATCACAAGCCATGGTTTCGTATCTGAAAATTTTCCCCTCATTTTTTTCTATAAATATTTCACACCTGACTTCTATATGTTGTTAAAAATAGAAAAAAATGAGTATAGTAAAACAAAAATCTATATATAGTACATGAATCCTAAAATGCAAATTTTTGCACACTTACGTTATAAAGTACTATGTACAAATTGTTTTGCATTTCACAAAACTTTCTAATGCTTTTAAGGACCCGATCGTAACTCGGTTGGGCTAAGTAGTTCCATAACGTCCTTTAATCTCGTTCACTCTAGTCTAGTTAGACGAGAATCCATCCTCCGTTTCAAACCATTACAAAAGAAAAATGATATAGACTACGTATTTCAGCAACTGCGGTGAATTTCGCACAAGATGCGGAACTAGGCATTTCCCCCAACTTGTCCGTAGCTATCGTACAAGTCCGGACCCGCGAGGCAATGTATCCTGTCCAGGAGAATGCCAAAGACGTTATCTATTGCCAGGAAAGTCCCAATAATATTTGTCATTGCCTGCCCAAGACTGGGGATTTCAACAGTGCGTCAACAGTTTGATTAAACGAAAGTAACGTATTACAAGAAGAAAATAAAATACCCATATCCAGCCATTATACATTAAGGGGAGTACCGCACCTTTAGCATATTAATCAAAAAAGTTATGATAAAAAAACTATTGTTTAGTCTTAAGTATGTGTCTGCTTTTCCACGTTCATGCTTGTTTGTATATGCACTTATTAACATAGCTTTGTGCGATTTGCCCATGCGCTTGCATTTGCACAGTCATGATTGTCTGCTTCTACTTAACTGACCATAGACAACAATACTGCTGATTACATAATCCAGACTTTGAAGAGTGTCTTCGTTGTTTATATTAATTTGCCTATGTTGCATTTTTTGTGACACATTTCAAGCTGTCCTTATTTTTGGAATAAACAAATGCAAAAATGCAAGTGCATCATTTTATATATTTTATATATTGTAGTACATAGGGAAATAATTCTGAGTTAGTTTATAATAATTGTAATTTATATTCTATGTTGTTACAATAAAACTTTGTCATTTGTTAAATCAACAATGATCATTTTTGTTGTAGTTGAAGTGCTGGAAGAAACAACTAAAACAAGTTGGTACGACCAGACGCAACCTTTGGTCGAGTCATATCAACCATGTAAGGTTCATTTGCTTTAGTGTGTTCCAGTCCATCACTATCACGATCAAAAGGGCAATCATAATAACCAAAAGCAAAGTTATAACCATAAGCTCTGACTATGAAGTGTATAAAAATCACGTCGGTCACCATTAATCAGAATCCACTGTACTGCATTCTCTTTTGCTTACTGCTACTGCTCCCCATCAACATTATGAGCTATCCCAGATTACAAATTCATACGTACACATATCATATATATAGAGGATCAAACTTTTCCTCTTTCATATTTTAATTCTACTCTCATGTACCAATATACTAGCAGGTAATCAATTCAGTTTAATAGATGTATGTATATACACATGTAATCTGAATCTAACTAACTTTGACTAAAGTAAAACCAAAAAGGAACACGGGAAACTATACCACCATTTTTCCTGCTTTGTCTTTTTTTTTTTGTGGCGCTGTAGTTTGTAACAAGCTACCAACTTTGTCTTATTATAAAAATTAAAAGAGGTCTTAAAAAAACTGTATATATAAATATATATAATAGAATTGAAAGAATGATTAACTTATACAAAGAATTTAAAACAAATTCTTCGCGTACTCGTTTTTCATTGGGGATCGTTTGTAACAACTGTCAAGAGCTGGGGTTAATTTTTGCCTGATTAACCTAGTCGACATGTTAAAACAAATATAATATAAAAAAAAATAGATAATAACAGAAAAATGCTAAATATAAATGGGTTAATATAAACATATGTCAATGTTGCTATGTCCCTTTGTTTGCCCCTCAACTTGTCGTATTGTTTGTCTATTTTAGATTGTTGTCCGTTTTCTAAACACCATCTGCTTTATGTCCGTTAGTCATTACGTTTATATCGATTTGTCCGCTAAGTCATTAAGGTCTGCTATCATTTCTTCAATGCAACACACACGCAAAGCCTAAGTTACCATCACGAAACCACTGCACCACCTGGACATTTAATAATCCAGTTTTTTCCTCTTCCAAAAAAAAGTTCTCACAGTGTTGATGATATTTCGTTCGACGTTTTTGACGAGACACTTTATTATTTACCGCAAGGATCGTTATTTTACTCCTTTCCAATATGAGGCTATCCATAAAAACTCTGTCCAATACCGCAAGATCTTGACATATGTAATCATCCCCTGCAGGCAAAATCCAATATTCTCCTGATAACCTTCTTGACTGATTTAATGCGACATCAAATTCAATATAGGTGCTTCCAATCATTAAAACGCTAAACGATTTCAATAAAATTTTTAACAATAATGTCACTTCTATTTAATTTCAATTTTTTAGCTAATTTTATATGTGTACAGAATTTCTTGGTATTCTTCTAACGCTTTTAACTCCGGGCGTCGGCTTTTACGCTTCGCTATTTATTCAATACTAACTTATTATTTTTACATTAACTTATAATAGAATCTTAAACTAGAAGTTAAGAAACCATTACCTATTATGTATAACATATTCTCTCTCTTATTGAAAAAGAACAAACTTATGTTTGAAAGAGTATGTTAAATAAGCAAAATGTTTGGAATGTTATACACTATTTTCTACAATATATATTTACAAGCATGTAATTTATTTCTTTGTTGGTCCTGTACGTACCTATATTTCTTAGTGTGACCTCTTTTTAATCCAAACTATGGTAAACCAGCATTTTTAATATAAGTTTTATGTAAAAGATTTTTAACCGTTTCATATGTATTTATATGTACTGTATTACATTTTCTTTGCAAGAAGAATTTTATTTTGAAATTTCTTTGTATGTGCATTGTAGTGGTATATGATTTCAATGTGAGGTTTGAGTTACATTGGTTTGACTGAGTTTAATGTCTGTCTCGCTCGGCTTCAGTACGCGAAGACTAATTTGGTTTACCAAAGAATAAATCTTCTAATAATAAAAGAAGAATGCTTGGCGTAACATAAGATTCTAGCTTAGCAAGCTTGTTCCATTTTTTTTTTTTTAAATATTACAACCATCAATTGGCACGATTGTTAAGTTCTCGCAGGAAAAAGGGTTTAATGGTGGGAGATGTTTTAATACCATTTTTGTTTTTTTTTTTGCGGTAATATTCGGCGACTGACAGAGAAAGAGTTTGTTGGATTTTTATGATGGAAATTCTAATTAGATAAGAAAAAAAAATTTTTTTTTATCAGTAAGTGAATAACGTAGAAAACTGTCGGTTAAAAAGGACATTTGTAAACAAATATTCGTAAAGTATTAATTGTAAAAGTATTGTGAAAAGTTTTAGCAGAAAAATGTTTTGTAATAAAAAAATAGAAAACGATTGATAAAAAAATATTACAAACGCAGCAGCTTTGAAAAATAAACGCCATTGGAGGAAACAAAAGAAAAAAAACTACACAGAATAAGAAGTATGCTTAGAAGAGAAATTAAATAATATAAGGAAAATTTTAATAAGTATTTATAAACGCTCAAGAAGTTGCTAATAAAGAAAATTATTCCAAAACTATTTAGAACATACTTTTCTTCTTGAAGAAATGCCATTTTAATTAGCAATGCAATTACTGCATGTGTGTATAACGAAAGGAATTAGGAGAATTGCCTCCGAAGTAAAAATCAAAAGAAAAGCAGGGCAAATTTATAATATTTGGAGAAAAAAGGTGTTAATGAATTGACTCTTGAACGTATAAGAGTTTACTTTAATTAGAGAACATCGCTACTAAAGTCTTCCATGTAAATATATTTTATAATAAATAAATTATATACAAAATGAATATGTACTCTATGGCTACTTACAGCAAAAACAATTAAAGAAACCGTAATTTATTTGTACTCACAAAGCAACAAAAGCCTAACCAAACAGAATATCAAAATATGTGCCGTAAATAAAAAATGTGTATATAAATGAAAAATAAACAATCCACTTGAAATAAATCTGTGGTAGCTACCTTTTTTGTTATTAACAGTCAAATAAGAAAATGCTTCGCGTCTTTGGAAGAAGTAATCAATTATTTTAAAATTTATTGGCAAACAAATCAATAGATAGTAATCAGTGACCAATAAATGTAACTATATAATGAAAAGGAAGTAAGTAAGTAAGGAAACAAACTAATTTCTAAAAACTGAAAAATTTGTGAAGAAACTTTTTCCTTCTTGTTTGTTATTGTATGCGATATTGAGAAAGATGCAAAAAAAGGTATTTTATATTACAGATTGTAACTCTTAAAAATGTGCTAAGGCCGAAGGATGACCAACAGGCGTGGTCGATATTGAAAGGCCCTAGTGGCACACAGCATCCCCGTTCGGTAGGTAAGGGTTTCGTCTGTCCGTATATTCAATAAGGAGCAATGTGCAATTTCTTCTGATATAGAACCCTTCCCACATCTCACGAATGAGCTAGCTCAACTAAAGCACATACGCATGACTCATAGGCCTCCATTACTTTTCACCACTGCAGCTTAAAGCAAAACCAGCCTTACAGCCTGTACAATAATTTATTATAATTTTTATAAAATTACAAGCATATTAGCTGGTTCTAGATTTACTGCTCTTTCGCAAAGTACAACGGCAAAAGCAGACCGACAGCAACCCCCTACACCTATATACAAGGACGTTACAACTCTTGTATCCCGTGCATAAACTCCTTATTTAGTGTGACATATGATCTGGCAAAAATCGGGCTTTTTGATTTCCTATTAAACTTATGTCATTCCCGCTGCTGGAGTATTGGTATCGTTCGGTAAGACATATCAATTCTGTCAGGTTTTTGTAGGCAGTACTTCAGCTGAATAGCTAATACTCGCGAAGGTTATATTGATATGTTGAGTGCGCATAATCTTTGAATTTTTTCTCCTTCCAGTTGAAATGTTTGACGCACTTTTTCATAAAGCTTTTCGATATAACGAGTATTAAGAAAACTGTTAAGAAGTCCTGTTCGAACACCTGCCACTCTATCGACGATTTCTTACTATTTCTACACCATACTACTACCGTCTGGAAATTGCAGATCATAACGGAGGAGTTTTTCTTAGAGCCTGGCTCCAAAAGTTTGTTTTTTGTTATGTACTGCTAAATTGAGGGTTGCCATGAAGACTACCACGACTTTTCTCATGTCATCGACAATACCTTTAGCTCCAAGTTCGAGTACACCACAGATTTCACTCAATTCTTCATTTCGTAGATTATAAAATCAAGATGCTTTCATGTGGGTTTTTCCATTGGTCCTTCTCCATTGTGATCTGCACACTGTTCGTTCTTTTCCCATACTTTTTTTTATATGAAAGTCCCTCCTCAGAAGCCAGTTGTAACGGTTCCTTTTAGCCAGAATATAGCTCAGGGTTTTCCAGGATGTTCGTTTCCAAGAAATTTATAAAATAAAAATACTTCGACCTTCGTGTTTTTATAACCATTTATTTTGTATTTTATATTATCAGAAATATCGATCAAAATTATTGTTATAAGTTTATTCGGTAAGGATGCAAAAAGAAACCACAGCACAGCGATGCAGTGATTCACGGCCAGTTTCACGACCAACGTTATTATTATTAACTTCTCTGTACGTTTCTAGTGCAAGAAGAACCGACCTTACGAACCCGTCCAAAAAGTCATTCACGGACAGCGGCGAAGCTAAGCCAGCCAATTCTTTAATACTAAGAGTCATATCAGTCTTTTCAGTAGTTCAGGGAGCGCAGCTAAGTTAAGCGACCCGTATCCTATCCATAAAGCCACATATATAAATAAATATTTGCTTAGCCTATTACAAATTTACCTTTTTAGCCGCCGCAACACATGTAAAAGACCGAATTTGTTGTGCGTTATACTTTTATAGCCGCCAGCACCATCGCTTTACCGTAAAAATGTTACTTATTCTACTGATAATTTAAAATGTGCGGAAAGCTATGTGAAAAGATTTTTTTAGCACGATGAATGTGTGTGTAATAAAAACAGGTATATTTCATGAGTTCATGCTTAATATAGGTACTATATACATGAAAAGTTTGAATGTATGAATGACACAATCCGGCGTTTGCAATAAGAAAGCTTAAGAATATAATCGCATGTTTGTAACACGTGATTTACGGAAGTTTCTGGAAAGTGGTTAATGGCAGATTGTAGAAATGATATAGAAGTTAAATGTGTACGCATGAATAAAATAAATCTGTTTCAGCAATGTGAAGTGAAACACATTCCTACATCAATGATCGAGCATTTACAGGCATAAGAAATAACATGTGAGTTATGGAAATTTCTAGAATTCTGGATGTAGCCATATATATTGGTATACGCATAAGAATCAGTTAACGTATATTTACATGCTTAACCTGGTAGGTATGAAAAAGTACATATGCCTTAATAATATAAATCACTAAGAACTAAAGCGCATATTTCTAAGCATCAGAGCCGCAACGATATAGCCATAGCATTTATAGAACATATGCATAGAAACAAAGCATTGATAACGTACTAAATGTATATACAATTCATTGAATTAGAAAGGGTGAAACGTTAAAAGTGAAGGAATATATAAGTATTAGAAAGAGAACTAATAAGCAGATTAGCTAAGATTTTAGTAAGGCAGTAAACCGTTTCCTTACACTCTTCACGTTTCAAAGTTTCATTACCTTTTATATTCTTACAATCATAAATTAAATGGTTAAACATATTACGATTTGGTTTTGCATCACTTTAGGGTGAAAAACTGCAGACAAAGAAAAACGACCGAATCTTGTTTTTTCCTTCCAGGAAGCCACTGAAAGGCATGGCGAAAGCCCTTTCTGGCACCGATTATGAAGTGGAACCAAGTTAGGACTCAAGATCTCTAAGCATTTGAATGAAAGGAAAGCCGGACATTTGGACTTTCGGCCCGCAAGGCCACCCTAGACACCCCACCCCTTTAGGGGTCAGGGAAAAAAGATGCTCAGATAAAGCGTGTGTACCGTTAAGTCAGCAAAGAAAAAAAAAAAGGAAAAACCGACATGGTGCACAAATCGTGGATCTACAATCTCAAGAGAAATGAGCTCACTGCTTTTGGCGCAGAATTCAGTCTGGAGAATTTAAATAGAGTAGAGAATATGCGAAACGCGTTCGGAGTAGGAGCAGGCTCTACCGACCCGAGTAAAGAGACAATTGAACGTTTCAAATAACTGAAAGCCAAATTTATGCCCGCAAAACGTTAACAGCTTTTGATACCGCACCTCAAGCTAATAGTCCCAGGCTCATAACCCAAAAATTAATATCGAGCAGCAGTGCCATGGATCTAGTAGGCAAGTGGCCACTTAAGTACAATGGAGACACCAACGCACTCGAATTTGTGAAACGGATCAAGGAATCATGGGAGACGTGTACCAAAAATCATGATTGAGTTATTCACTGGGCAAGCACTAACGTGGTGTAGGAATAGTCCCCGATCCTGAAGTAGCTGGCGGTAATTTAAATAAAATTTTATGAAGTTCTTGTACTCTCGCTACTTTGAAAAATTGGATGATCAAATTCGCATGTAAATCTTATGCAGAAATTTAAACTGAGTGCGGTGATTTGTTCGATACGATTGCTTTAGCACAACGTTACGAGGATACCACCCAGAGCAGTCTCGACCCGGTCATGGCCGTTCAATCGGCGTGGTGGAATCAATTAGCCGTTCACCACCTAACAATCGAACCAGACGACGAAATATCTGTCATCCAAGCGAATAAAAAGGACATTATGCACAACACTGTTCAAATCGGCGAATACAACTCTGCGGGAAAAGTGGTCGCAGAAGTGTTCTAGCAAAGGATTGCTGTTGCTCTAATGGCCAGGCTACACCTCAGTTTTGATATATTATAGCTCAGCCATGTACGAGCGTACTACTGAGCGTCCCGAATGCACTGCGCAGCGTGCCGAATGGTCATCCGTAATAATCACCGTAACCTTTGGTGGGCTATCGATTAAAGCAGTGATCGCTTCCGAACTAACTACAATGATAACTAAGCCCAGTCTCCATTATTTTCAACTATTCATGTCGGAGACACCCAGCGTAAGCACTACAGTCCGTATGGCCGACGGGACATTACGATATAGTGATCGCGAACCCATAATCTCACCTTAGGCATCGATTTCTTGACCAAAACACAGGCAATCGGAAAACGACGATACGATTTGGCAACACCAAGCAACGGCCTAAAGATCCATCGTCACACACGACCTCCGATAACGTAACCAGCACACTACTAATGTGACATTACTATTGTGATGTGTATTTTCAAGTCTACTTGTTGAAATCGAACACAAAGCTTTCATCAGGCAAGCTGCAACGAAAGGAAGAGACAACGCGTTCACCACCCGTGTAGATTTTCTGACATAACAGCGAGCCAAGGGAGGCCAAACACCCGGCCAACGTCAAGATGACGACGATAAAGAAGTTTTCCCTCTGCAGGTCAGCCTTAATATCAAACATGTGTCTCAAAAATATTAAGTATAACCCTCACAAAAGTTCAGATACGATGCGAAAATTATCCTCACACATCGAAAAGTTTTTACAAACGATGTTTGCGGTTTTCGATGGTACGTGCATTATAACCAATACACAAGTCAACAAATAAGAAAGAAGGACGATATGCCAATCAAGCTTTGATACCAATGCAAAAATCCAGCTATATGGGAGATCATCAATCGAGATGTGCACGAACTGGTCCAAAACGGGTGTATTGAATCATCGGCCAGTCTCCACAACGCATCCGTAGTGCTAGTACCGAAAAGAAGTGCAAAGTGGAGGCTCTGCATTGAACTGTAATAAATATACGGCTTTCATGGTACCAGGAAACGGTCTATTCCCGTGGCGCGTCATGCCATTCGGGTTACACTCGGCGCCAGCAACCTTTCAAAGAACTTTGGACTGTGTTTTTGGCCCCGAATTAGAACGATTCGCCTTTGCATAACTCAATAACATTATCACGGTCAATAAGACGGTCCGGAAATATAGCAATCGTATTTCAACGGTCACGTAACGCCAAGTTATGCATCAATCCGAATAAATGCCATTTTTTCAAAAAAGAATTAAAGTATCTAAGACAACTAGTCGTAAGGAGGACGGAGAGGACCGACCACTGTAAACTAGCAACCACCAATAAACACTTGAACACCAAACAATATTAGGGAATTGAGACGCTGCCTAGGTACAGCCTAATGGTTTCAAAGATTTATCCCAGGCTATACAGATAATACAAATCCATTAAACGTCATGTTGAAAAAGAAAAGTTGTTGGAATTCGGGCTTAGAGGAGCAAAAAGCATTTGATGAACTAAAACGCCGACTGACGGAGTCGCCAGTTCTCGCGTGTCCTGGTTTTAATGAGCAGTTTTTAGTACAAGCCGACGCTAGCAAGGTGGATTTGAGGGCCACCCTGACCCAAATTAAAAATGGAACCAAGCGGGTAATAGCTTATGTCAGCCAAAGGCTACGTAGAGCAGAAATCAATTGCTCTGGCACGGTATTTTAAAATCAAGTAATAACTAACCATTAGGCCATAGAATGACTTAACGCAATGGAAAACCCCACGGGTAGAGTTGCACGCTGGGCATTAGAAGTGCAAAATTTCTCTTACGTTGTGGAATACAGAAAGGGTAAATAAAAGAGTGTAATTGCCGAGGTCCTGCCATAACAATCAACAGAAACAATTGAAAGGTTCACATAAAACCCGTCACAAACTATTGCCCATGACTTAAACTCGAAGATAATCCAGAAAGCACAACAGATTATACAATAGTGAAAATCATATTGTACCGTTTTATCTCACCACAACAAGGCGAAGAAGATGAAAATTAATGAAAGCTATGCGTTCCGAAATTTTGTATGGCACGCGGTCTTCACGACAAACACAATGAGCCCACAGCGATGTACAGAAAACTATGACAGGCATTTCTCCACTTTATTACTGGCCAGGAATGTTCCGCCAGATAGCAAAATATGTTCGATGGCATAAATTGTGGCAGTTATATAAGGCGAGTCAACAAAAACCGCCAGGAAAAATGTGAGTCGAGCTGCCAAACGTGAGTTCAAATTTCATTACACCCCCAGGTCAACAAACGGGCACAACATGACGTTAGTAATGGCCGATCGCTTTGCCAATTGGACAGAAATTGTTCCACTGCGCCGGTCCATCTGTCCAGCGTTAACCATGGCGATCAGAGAACGATTACACGCCCGATTCGGCATACTAAATTACTCATGTCTGACAACGGCAAACAGTTTGTGAGCCGCCAATTCAACCCCTTCCTTCACGAATTGGACATACGGGAGCAATTCACGGCGCCTAATTCCCCTCGAGAGAATCCAACGGAGCGGGTTCATCGAGTCCTTAAAACGATTATAGCACAACTCACGTCCGACGACCGACGTCGCTGGGATGCGTTACTACCCAAGATACCACTACCCGTGAATATGGCCATCTTTGACTCAACCGGTTATTCCGTCTTCTTAAACTTCGGCAGACAACCCCGACTTCGAAGCGCACTTTTCGATGAAGGTACATTAAGCATAAGTGCCAACGAAGAAACTAAGGAACGAAAGACGAAGAAATCAAAACAAATGTTCGCGAGAAAACATGCAGCGAGTAAAGCAGACTTAAGCGCGATGCTACAATTTGGGGCGACGTGCATGGAGGCCAGAAATGCGACAACAGGTCCCTGTAAAAACACACCATCTATCAAACTCAGCAGAGAACATTGTCGCCAAGCTGACACCATAATACGATGGTCCTTATATAGTAGGCGGATTCAAATCCCCGGTTGTCTTGATTGTACAAAGGTTGGGCGGTAAAACCAAAAAGGAGATTCATGTGAGGGAAGTCAAACTATTCCGCGAGCGAGACGAGTTTCCTTACAGCAAAACTAGCAAATCGTAAACAATAATCAAACCACTCCTACTAAAGCACCAAGAGTGCAATGATACGATTATCTATCACAGTTAGCAACAGGAATCAACTTGTGTAGGCACCGAAAGTGCAGTTACGCACTAAAAGTAGCTGCCACACGTACAAAAAAGAATCGATAAACAAAATTCATGTAATCACTCAATCAAAAATTGCGTTTCGTTAGTCGGCGACCAATTAGCGGGCCTTGGACAGGCAAGTAAAGAAACACCCCTTTCTGACCCTCTGCGAAAACTAACCTTAATAAACATTGCTGTTTACAATCTCATCTTTATCTGTAGACTGTATATTTGAGCTTAATCTCGAGTTTCAACTTGTATACTCTGTTTATAGTTTTGTTGTCTTCATACGATATACTTCTCTGATTCAAATTGCAATACAACCCCGCATAATCACATTTTGTATAAAATTATACTCATACAGCTTTTAGTCACAAATACTCACAAACCTCAAAGGGGCCAGCTTGGCTGCCTGCTGAATGAGTTCGGTTACGCGCCGTTCATATCTCTCTATATACTACAGACTGCCCACTAGTACACGTTGGCTTTTGTTTTGTTACTAAGTAGCTTCGTATCTAACGCTATAAACTTACGCATATTCTTCTTAAAATCCAACAAAATATATTAAAAAAAAAAGTAGATTCTTAAAAGAGATATTCCTCTCTTTGTTGCGGACACCATACTTAATCTAGAATTAATACATTTAGTTTGTCTACAGGCACCTAATATTTCAGCATAATCAAATATAACGAAGGGCACGAAATATCGATTGGCAAACAAGAATCTGGCTGCCATTTTGAATATGGAGGAATGTTAATTGCATTCTACAGCCGTCAGAACTAGAGATGTACGCGAAATTTCCGCAGCAATAGGTGTATGGAAGCACGCCCATGTAAAACTCTCAAATAAGCCTTGGCCATAACGTTTTGCTGTGAATATGGTGAAACCAGCAAGGCTTATTGCTGCTACTACAGATGTCTACAGACGTCAATTGAACATACTCAACGATGTACTATTACAGAAAAAACCAGCAACAGCGATTAGCAGACGTGAAGTAGCCCTCTTGTATAACAAGAATACAGGGTTGCAGCCCGAATGGGCCTCTGTTCTGCCGCAACCAGCGTACTCACAAGACTTAACGGCTTCTGACTACCACTTGTCCAGACCGCTGCAGCATAGCCTGGCTGGCACACGGTTTTGAAAGTGAAAGAACTGCGAAAATGGGTCGATGATTGGATCCTCGCCAAGCCAATATCGTTCTTTCGACACGGTATCGCAAGGTTGCCAGAAACATTGGAAAAGCTGAAGAAAAGTTTTCAAATGAAAAAATATCATGAGAGCCATCCGATCAATTTACCATGCCGAAACACTACTGCATAGCGGTTTTTGTCGGCAAAGTTTAAAAACTGCAAATGGTGTCCATGTAGAGACCTTTTCAACGTAGCGTATTACACAGATCGGAAAAACGGTATAACTAATTACCAAATGAGTTCGTCACAAAAACACGCCTGTGTACCAATTTTCACCGAACTATCACAAGAATTGCGACGCACTGTTTGAACACAAAATTATAGAGAAAAACATCAAGAGTGTATATCATAATTTCGTCTGTATACATTTTAACGCAAATTGCATACACCATTTGCAGTTGTAAAATTAATATAATACGAATGCATTAAGCATAAAAATTTGATATGATCTTTAGAAATTCAACTGTCGCTCCAATAATAATTTCTTGCCATTAACGACACGATCCCTATCTATAAAGTGTAACGTTCATCAATACACTGCCCCTATCACAGTATGTTATTGTTGTTTAGCAAACTGATTGTATACAGGTTGCTATTTTCCGAACTTTTTACTAAATATATTCACGGCGATATCTTATATTAATGGATTACCTTATCTCATGATAGAAACAACCTTCACTGAATTTTAATGTCATATTTCATTGAAATAAGTAGAAACGGTACGAAACGCTATAAACAATAAGGCGTTATGTAGGAAGTGGTCCAAAAAGCAATCCGATCCGAAACAAATTTCGTGAAAGTATTTCAAGAGATGCTAGGTTGGTTAAACACAATTTACTAGGCCAGGTATAATAACTACAAGCATATTTTACAACCTACAAGTCCGCGCGAACTCAATACATCCTTACACACAAATTGTCTAAGGTGTAAAAAGAAAACAAATTGTTATAATTTTTAATACCTTTTCTTATAACTTAGCATACTTTCTAATAATAACCGTATCTAAAACCCCACATTCTTCTAAATGTTTAACAAGAAGTTCTATGTACTCGTCATGATGTTTCACGAAATGAGCAGCATGTGCTGAATGCTGCCAGCATTGAAATGTCACCTTTACGTTAGCACGTTCCCAATTTTTACATACTGCTCTATTCGATGAAGGTGGCCCAACCGTATCATTTTCTGACACGAAAAAAAGAGCAGGTTTCTTCAAAATGGTAGAATGAAACATTTGACTAGAGCGCATATAGTGTATTGTGGCTTGATTATGAAATGTCTTTAAGTGATAACTATAAAAAACAATTGTTATATTACATACAATTTATACATATTCAAAAACTTACAGTGTGTAGCTCCGCAAAGCATTCTGCATACGTTGATTTTTCGGAAAAATTGCTTTCGGTAAACCAATTGGTATTTCTGTGATATCGGCAGCACTATCCCAAACTTGACACCAGATTCTATTTAATATATGAGAATATCTGAAAAAAATTATTAGTTCACTTTGTTTAGTAATCTGTAAGTAGTTGCTACCGGTCCATATCTTCAGACATCTGCAACATAACTTCCCCAAATGCGTAGGCACCTACTGAAAACCCGTGTACAATTATAGGTCCATATGACGTATTATTTTCCAAGAATTTTATAGCATCGGCTGCAACAACTTGAGCGCCTTTTGTGGGCCATAGCAATTGCCACGGTGAGATTTGAACCACTAGTACATCGAAGCCCATATCCGTATAAAACTTTGCATAATTTTTCAAATGTTTTTGTTTAGCCATTAGCCAGGCCATCATTAGCACAAGGGGACCTGTATTTGTTGCTTTGAGCCTAAAATATTCATTTAAGTAATTCAAGTATAACTAAAAAATAAAAAAACTAGATTTCATCGCACTTACTCGAGAGTATTAACGTTCAATTCTTTCTTCAAGGATTTGTTTGTAAAAAGTATTAGATTTTTGGTAATCTCTTGTGGCAAAAAATTTCGCCGACTACCGAATTCTGCCATCTTGTTCTGAAATATATCCATAAGGTTGATAAAACAGGTTTTCATAAATTTCTAATAAAAGTAGGTAGACAGATCATTTCTTTACTTCATAATGCATAACAGCAACGCATAATATTCATTTGGGTTTTAAGCAATTATCAAACAAATATATCAACAATTTTGTTGAAATATCAGTTCTTACAAAAACGCAATGAATAGTGCATGAATCCATTAATTTTAGCGAAGAAAACTGAATACCTTATTTAAAAATCGATAAAGACACTGATTTTGTTACGTTTATTAAGTTCTACTTGTTAAAAAGCTTAAAAGTTGACTAACCGAGTGGTTTGTTTTGTTAGCAAAATTACATTTCCAATCTTTTTCAACAATTCATTTAAACGCAATTCCAGTCTTCTATTCGCGTTCCCAATGAACTGATGGAATTCAACTGATAACGTTCCAAGTATCAAATAGGAATCTCAAAACAATCAATGATATGTGAGCTTGCTTTTGTACATTTTAAGGTTTACCAAGTAAAGTATTTACTTAAAGTAATATTTACAAAGTGAATATATGATAAAAATATCGCCATACACGAACCGATGCTATGGTTCAGCTCATGCTGCTCGAGAACATGAAACTAGAATAATTCGAAGCGATATGCCAACTACGCATATCATAATATGCATTATGAATTATTTTACCGCAATTGTCTATAGCATGATATGTAATCTGCAAGGTCTAACATCATATATGTTTTTGGAGATTTGCCTATACTTTAAGTTCATATTAGTTAGAATGTTTTAATAATAGATAGCTAAATCGGAATTTACACTTTATGAATGACATGGTAAGAGCACAAATAAAAAGATTACGCTTTAAAGTAGAGCTTGGCGTATTTTGCTTACATAATATGGCGTATTTATCGTTGACGACCTTGCTGAACTTAAACTTGAATATCTACAAATTTGTGGTTTAGCAAATAAGACCTTTTTGGTTGTCACGGATCTAACAAAGTTAACTGGAAATACTGCGGTTGGTTCCATTTATGAAAAAATAGGAATTATTAATTAAACTTAAGTGATAAGTACATGTAAAAAATTTTTTAATTTACCAGCAGCACTCGAAATAGTACTTTTTGGAATATTATCAAAAACAGCCTCAGTCTTTATAAATACATACGAGTATTTTTGAAGTGTTACGAATGTTGATGAATTAATAGAACATAGTCTGGGCGGCGTAAGCATAGTAAAACGAGATATATATGCCATATTGATGTACTGAAAACGGAAAATTGTATTTAACTTTAGAACACAAAAATATAGAAATCGCAAATGTCAACAACCTCTATATTTGGATTACTTGAACAATTTTTTCAAGTTACAAAAACTCATGTGAAGATACTTTATATTTTTTATCTATATAATTTAATCCAATTTAGACTTTGAACACATAGATCCCTGTGTAAATGAAAGAACTCTACTCTACTACTACAAAAATGAAGAATAAATCTTAACCAAAATGGGATAAACAGACTTATATTGATACTTACTTGATAGAACAAACACAGATGATTGCAATTAATAATAAGTATTTTTTGCCCGAAATAAAATATAAATTAAATATTAAAATATTTTAGCTGCAAATACGAATAGAACATAGTCGCAGAGCTTTTCTTTTTTGTTTGGGATCGTTGAATGGAGATGAACCACAGAGCTTTTTTTACCAAATTGCTATAGTAATTTTAGTTTGATTGTGTAGGTACGTAATGATGGCAGCTGTCAGTTGAAACTAGGGCAGTAATGTATAAGTGGGGAATAAAATACAAAAAAAAATATTGATATAAAATTATAATATATAATGATAAATATTGATAGACAACGAGAAACTTACAATATTGACCAATATCCGAAAATATTTTGATAAATGCTTGGAAAATGATACAGCACATTACGCTGATTTTATTGTTTCTTTCTTTTTTTAAGAGCGAATTGTGAACAATTCTCAATATTACCAGTTGAGATAATGGAGAAATCTTATCTTATTATGTATGGTGTTTACTAGGTTTCATTTTCGAGCTTTATGTATGCATAATGGGCGCGAGAAAACTCATTTCAGAACTGTCAAAACTGGTATAAGCAAAATTGCTGACGCTTTGCGTTAGTTTGGTCGCTTAGAGCTGCATTTATAAGAGGAAACAGCTTTAGCTCGAAAATAAAATAAATTGCGAACAAAATTTACTTACTACATTTCAAATTTAATAGAGAGAGGCGTAAAGAGAGACAAGACATAAAAAATAAATCCGCTTTAAGATATTTTATGGGAATTAAAAAGGTGTCTTTTATAAATGTAGTACAAAACTAGGGTTCATTTGCAATTCGTATATTGTTGATATGTAATTCAAAGTTTTCTTAAGAAATGAAAACATGAAATTGCATGAGTTATATGAAACTATTTCACTTCATTTTATTTCATCAAAAATTTTACATAATTTTGCGTTCCTATGATTTTGTATCATGGTAGATAAACGTTTTTGTCTCAACTGCGTAAGCTTTTCGTGTCATTGTCGTTGCTACCATCCATATGTAAACGAAAAAGTAGAAAAAGAGAGAAGTTTTTGTTTATAATTAATTATGGCTGGCAAAATCCAAAAAACAACAACTGGCTCCTTGATAAATGGACAAACAAAACTAACTATTAACGGACGAATGTTTTTTATTTAGTTCCTTTGACATCATTCGGCAAATGGCAGCTAGATAATTTTTTTTTTCTTTTCTCTTGTTTTATCGGTGTTAGTTGAAAAAAACCCAGAATTTAAAGAAGGAAGTGAAAAAAATAAAGGTTTAAAAAACAAACAAAACTTTTGGAAATTTTAAAAAATAAAGAATATATATATTAATTTTTTTTGTTTTTCGTCCGGATTGGTAAGTAAGTATTTCCCGGAATAAGTGCTACAACAACATCAGCTCGTCTCCCAATGGAGACAGGATCTGAATTAATTGTCACGGATAGAAACGATTTTGAGGATTTCTATACGAATGACAAAAGATCGGGAATGGGTGCTTCGAAAACAGGTATTTAAGCCTTCTGATTTGGGTGCCAAAGAGATTGCAAAGACAATTGTTTAAAAAAAAGAAATTAAAAGCATATATTCCGATCACCGAAAGGTTCGAAGTAATTCGGAATGTCCCCATCGAATACAGTGAAAACGAGACCACCGAAAAAGCGTTTTCCGACGTTCCTATGCAGTCTACTGTTAGGTTTCGTAGAAGAAATTCTAACAACAAACACGAGTTCATTCCAACTACTAGCATTAAAATAAATTTTAAGGGGAAAGCCCTCCCCAAAGCAATCAAATTTAATTTTCGTAATTTGCCCGGGGAGTACTTCGTACCCACCTTAAAGCAATGCTTCAAATGCTGGGGTTCAGGTGATCACAATGCTCGAAATAAGTGTTGGCCGAACAGGGAGCTGGAATTAAATGTGGACAAGATAATGGCAATTAAAAATCTGTTCTATAAAGAAGTGAAAGAGAAGTTTTCTTCAAACTATGTAACGTTCGCGAACAAATTCGGGGAGGGTATCTGTCGGTTTGCTTTTACCAAAAATGTCTCAGTAACGGCATGCCGTTATGGGACATCGCATTATTTTGCGGTTCTTTGCAAAATAGCGGCTAGCCGTTAGCTATGCAAAGAAATGAGAAAAGAACAAAATTATGCGAAGAAGAATTTTTGGTGGTGGTGTATGGTTTTTTGGCTGGTGTTGAGGGCAGAAAAGAATTAATTGTAGTGATGAGCGGACAAGATCTTTTGTTCCGAAAATTTCGTTTAAACAGTTGAAAGTGTAAGAACAGAAAAGCAGAATTTTTCTTAAAGAGTACGTGATTAGCAAAGTTTCTTTTAATATTCAATTTTTTTTTTTTACAAAATAAAAAAGTGAACAGCATAAGTTTAAAGAGAACAGATCACTCATAACCATTTATACAAAATTAATCAAACTTAAATAAGAAAAGACAAGAAAACACAAAAATAAACAAAAATAAAAGTCCAGAATCAGGAGAAAAGATTATTTAAAAAAAAAAATGAAAAAGGAAAGATATTTATAAATTTCATGAAAGCCAAAATCTAATAAAATATGTTTACTAAAGAAGTTTTAGGTTTAGGTTTTAGTTAATTGTATAATAAATAGTAAAATAAAAAAAGCAATAAAGAAAAGACAAGAAAACACAAAAATAAACAAAAATAAAAGTCCAGAATCAGGAGAAAAGATTATTTAAAAAAAAAAATGAAAAAGGAAAGATATTTATAAATTTCATGAAAGCCAAAATCTAATAAAATATGTTTACTAAAGAAGTTTTAGGTTTAGGTTTTAGTTAATTGTGATGCGGTTGTTGCTGTACCTGCGTTTCAGTCGAGTAACTTTATTTTTGGATCAACTGTTCACCATCAACATCACTATCACATCGGGTATACACGCCAACCCCTAAATTGCCGTTGTGACAAAATATATGTATGGAAGTCTCTTCCCAGGGTGAGTACACGAAGTCGGGATACGGGCAGGGAGATTGCTGCAACGGAGCACCATGGTGTAGCAGCTAAGTACCTTTGTTTTTTTTTGCTTTCTTTTGGTTATGAATAAATAAAAGAAAAAAAGAAAAAAAAATGATTAACTAAGCTGCATGCACCCCACCGCTGAGGTGGGGAATGGGGAGGTGCGCGTATAAGGAACAGTGAAGGGAGATGGGACAGTTACCAACGGGCAAAGGAAGGACTAACGGACGACGTAGTGGACAGACCACATTGTGCAGGCCGTTGAACGATTTAAACATTAAAATTTTTTTTCGTTATAACTTTTTTTGTTTTTAATCCTTTTTGTTTGTAATACGACACCACGGGACTAGTGGATTGCTCTGCCGACGATGAGCCAGCTAGCCACATTACAACTACTTTGAATGTCTGGATGACAACTTCTACGACGAGAATTTCCCTCCAATGGGGAACTCGTCTGCCATTTCGAGCAAGGATGATGATGAAACCGCTAATAAGATTTTAACAAAAAAAAAAAAATTTAATGCGGTCGTTAAAGGGAAATCTGTTATTTCCAAACCTTCCCCCAGTTCGCCCACCAAACCTTCTCTCAAATCATCCCCTGAACCGTCTGTAACAAGACCTCAGCGGCCAACAATTTCGAACAACAATTTGCATTCTTTGGAACTTGATAGACTCATCTTTGCGATTAAAGAATGTATCCGTCCAATGATCCCTCAGAATCTTGTTAAAGAATTTGATGAAAAAATGTCTCTCTATGCTAATACTCGCTACGATTGAACACCCAGTACTGCGAGTAAATCCGCTGGGTTCCTTTTTAATTTAAAATATGGTCAACAGACACATCCCAACAACCAGGGGCAGAGGCGGATATTTTATTTTTATTAATATCCTTTGGAGATTTAGACAGAATAGCCTGAATGGCCCCACTGAGGGGAGATACCTTTGGCGCTTAAGCATAACTAAAACGGGAAGGGCTTCCCAACTTATTTGTAACTTTTTTATTACCGCCCGACTGAACGGTAGCCGAAACGTTCTTTGTTGGCAAGGATGCAGCACTCACATGAGTCGACGAATCAGATTTAGGCGAAGACGGAGGTGGAGTCCTACACGCCACATTACGAGACGGTCTTTTATAGACTGGGGGAGAAGATGAGTGGATTAGATAATGACACTCGTCGAACATTGGCTGGAGTTTTTCAAACTTTCCAAACAAAGTGACGAGATTTCTGCTTAATTCAGAAAACCCAGTTCTTGTCTCCGCGAAAAGCTTATAAAAGTCAATATCCCGCTTCCCACAGTCGTGACATGACCTACGTAATCCTTTCGAATCCAGAAGTGCATCTGCAGCACGGCCATTGATACCTGCACACTTCGCATAACAAAAACGTTCGCAAACCCAACAAGTCAGAATCATTCAGCATCAGGACCCGTTTTTGTTCGACACGATGTAAAAAAACCCTCCATATCAAAAAGTAACAGGCAAGATAGTGACTGCGAAAAAAAGAAAAAACAAAAAGTTTGTCACGTACACAAAAATTGTCTATTTAATTAGACGCAAACTTCACACTGTTAAAGACGCAGTAAACAAAGAGCAAGCCAAGAGAAAAACTGTAAAGACACAAAAAAAAAACGTAAAAGGCACTTATAAGCACCAAGTGCTGATAGCAAAAACCAGTTTTACACTTTTACGCTTTAAACTTGAAATTAAGTCCAGTAGTAGTATGCATTAAAATTTATTTCATTAGGCGTCGTAGAGCGATAGTTAAATAACTGGTGAATAAAATACAAAATTTATTCAGCCTTAAACTTATTTCACGACATTGCAAATTAAGCAAATCTATAGCTATGCTTTAAGATTTAGCAGAACTGGACACACAAACTAAACGTGTTTTTTCAGCGAAAGAAGAATTCAACGAATTTCTACCACCGCTGATTTCCCAAAACTTTTGCTTTCTATTCGAAATTCTTGCGTGGCTTTCACTAACAGGAAACAAATTCTGCTACGAACATGATCTGTTTGCGTGCAAATACGTTTCAGTTATTTTATCAAGATTTTTCTCTCGAATACCAGTGGAATTTAAAGTTGCTTCACTCTAAATATGGGCTAAAATTTTTCTTCCCAAGTTTCTTTGTTTGTTTTCACAGGATGTACCTCTAAACTTGTGGTTACTATCAAATCTACATTAGTATTATTGCTTTCCACAATTTTCTTATTCAATGGATTTAGCAAAGGGACGCGGCAGCTTTGTAAAAGAATCCGTTTCCCCAGTTTTTTTACGTCTTGTACATTTAATGTAGGATATTTATTTCTGTTTGCAGTTTTGTAAATGAAGATGACTGTTCAACTGTGACGATTGCGTTTCTTTCCAGTCTTCGTTATCATCAGATTTCGAAAAACTCTGCATTTTCTTTGGTGTTGTGCTTTGCCAATATCCACTTCTGTCGAATAATTTGTAAACAAACTTATTAACAAGAAAACCACAAGGCCATTGCTATGCGTGACAGTTCACAATGTTACAACAATAAAAACCACAAGTTTGCCTTCAGAGCAACAAAATCAGGGAGGACTAATAAAAATAAGAACAGCGCAGTTTCGAAAACTGAATCAGAAAAATTATCAATTGCTTGCCACGAGTATTTCCAGAAATACCGTGAAGTGAAGTTTACGCTACAATAAAAGAAACTATGATTCAATCGTGAAATAATGAAATGAAGTAGAAGTATCCCTTTTTACCCGTGAGTTTATGCATTCATTACAAAAAGCCCGATGAAACGAAGTTAAGAGTTTAGCGGGATATAATAGCGGAAAATAATGGGCTATACGTAATCAAATGAATTAATTCAATGAGTACTGTAATACCTAACATTTGATTTAATTCTATACCTCTTCAATTAATAATACTTCAAGATAAACACTCTGAGTATGTTCAGCCGCTAACTTCTCAGTTAATGTTTTTGGATAAGCTACAATTTGCTTTTTGATTGATGAACTTGCATCAGATTCTCCAACACCCAGCACTAACGATTGCATCTTCACTTTGCCCAAAACCTTCCGATTCAGTTTCTGGGTGTATTTAGGATTAACTTCAATTTCAATCACGTAGAGGCCTTTTGTTGGCTTATAAAGCGATAAATAAGTCGCAAAAAGGGTTTCGTTTGAAAATTGCACTTTCTGAGCTTGAGTTGCATCTTCTTTGCGTAATCATACTTTCCCAAAAATATTTAGAGGAGTTTCTTTGAAAGGTTTCCCAAGAGATAAGCAATTTCTATAGTTAATCGGGGACTATCAAAATTGGCTGAATGCAAATCAAAACAAGTTGCAGTGACATAGACGATAAATTTTTCAAAGTTTCAATTAGAGTATGTGCCTTTTAGACACAAGTTTGCACAAGTTATAAACTTGTTCTTATTAAGAAATGCAAACATTATATAAATTAAATTTTAAAATTTTATTATAATATTTGTTGTCGCAAATATATTTGCACAATTCCCCCAAATACCACCAATCAAGGAGAAAACTTCAAATTTTGTTGTGGGTAATTTAGAATTGTTTTTTGTAACTTTAATATGAATTAAATTGTGTTGTTATTCTTAAATCACATGCAATTTTTATTTTACTTAACTAGTGAATTTAGCGTGTTATATATATTACCGTTACCAGGGTTGCCGAACTGTATCTTTTTTCGTTCATCACGAAATGGTGTTGCCATTTTGTTACTTCGTCTGAACAATATTCATAACTTATTTGAAATTACGAACATTTCGAGGATAAGTTTGTTTATATAGTTTTTTGATAATAGCACATTTCTTTAGAAAAAAATTTAAAGAATCTTCAATATTTTTTTGCTATTTTACATTTCGCAAAGCAAACAATAAACAGCTTAACTTGGGCAATTTTGGAAAAAAGGCGCCAATATAATATTAAATAAACAAAAAAAAAAAACTAGGTGCAAAAGAATATGAAATTAATAAGGAAGCTTTCTTTTTCACCATCCAATCGTGTTTCTTTCTCCTTGTTTGCACATCGACAAACTCTACCTCTATTTCTTCTTTTGTAGGTGTTGTTTCGATTCTTGCAGCGGGGGTATGTTTGAATGGTCGCTCTCTCGACGTTTGCAAATTCTGTCTATTTTCTGTGAAAAAATGAGATTTTATCAGCATATTTAATATGCTTACCTTACTGTTAATTTTCCATTAAATTTGCGACTTAATTATTTCGCTGAGCTGGCTTCCTCGTTGGTTTTATTTAATTTGATTTTGCAATCATGCAAATTTAGGTTGCCTTTATGTAGGCAGACACGCCATGTTTGTTGCAAATTTTCCAAATGTAAATCCATGCTTTTAAATAATATTTTATATATATATTTTTTTCCTTTTTGGTTGATATTAAATTTTCTAGCTCAATAAAGTTGGCTTTTGTTTTGGCTCAGCTATTTGCAAGTAAGCAATTTTATTTGCTTCCTTTGCTTATATTATGTTATTTGGCAGTAGAGGAACTTTATGTTAAGTTGACCCCATGAAACAGAAATATAATAATATGCAATCCAGGGAATATGGTTGAGAGATGCGTTGGTGTATATAAAAGTTAGTATTAAATTCATTTTTCATAAATATAAAATAAGCTTATATATTTTTCAAGGTAGACGCAATATTTTAATTGAAGAGCCAAAAAGCAGGTACGAACCAAGGAAGATGGGAAAATTTTCAAATGTTTGTGCAACCCTTCACAACATTTGCGTGTATTATAACGTGTAAAATCCGTAAATGTTGGAGTTTATTTATGCAGCTCACGCATCTTATTTTGACGACGATGTAGAAATCTCCCAACTGAGGCAAATAAGTGAGAAAATCGAAAACAGCATATCTTTTGCTCTTTCAAATTAAATCATAATAAAAAAAAATATGAACCATAAATCCGTTTAGTAAATTTTATGAAAATTAAAATTGATCTCAAGTAAATCCCTCCTATTATAAACGGCCTTAAGCCGATCCAAAAAAGAATCTAGCCAACCAACCATTCTTCTTTGTATAGACTAGAAAGCAACAGATAATATCAACCATTTTGCGATCGATGGCTAAGAGTGTAATGGACTTGGTTTTGTTTAAATACCAAGATTGTTCCTTCTAAAAATTAAAATATTTTGCCACACACAGTTATTGTTTCGTTATGGAATTTAATGAGGTAAGTGCCAGTTAGGTTATAAGTTTCTTGATCTACAGGGATTGTTCAGTAGATTGGTGCAGTAAAAGCATGTCGGGAAGCACTTCCTGTGCAGTGGTTATATGGAACATATTTATTAGTGTGCAATTAGAAGATTTTCTCTATAAAATAAGTAAGTGAATTGTGGAGGCATTAAAACTCACTTATGTCGTTAATATGGTCGTCTTTGCATATAGCAAATTTATTGAAGTTGTTATATTTCTTTTAGATACGAAATATTAGGGGGACCCATAACTAATCAATTATTTTCGCAAGATACCATTTCTCATTATTCCTGCGGCAACCAGACAAGTGTAAGCATACTTTTTTTGGTGTTATTCTTCAACCAGTTTGTTAGTAATTTATTCCCAACAATATAAATTTTTTTTGTAGCCCTGTAATAAAATGGCGGACTTTGTACCTTCTGAGAGCCATATTCGTAATTGTGTACTTTTCCATTTTAACGCCGGTTTAAGTGCCACGGAAACAACAATTAAAATTTGCGACATATATGGAAATGTATTGAGGCCAATAAAGATCTTCGGCAAACAATTTGTAATTCTATGGTCACCAGACTAAGCAGAGATCCATTTTTGTCTAGGATCGTAACTGGAGATGAAAAATGGATCCTTTATGATAACATGAAGCGATCGAAACAATGGTTATCTGCAAACGAGAG
>KK502686.1:308234-354675 GCA_000688735.1 Glossina austeni
TACAAAGGCATTTAAAAAAAATTGTCAAGGTACATACACAAGGTAAATGGATTCCACACCTGTTATCTGAGGTCAATAAAGATCTTCGGGAAACAATTTGTAATTCTATGCTCACCAGACTAAGCAGAGATCCATTTTTGTCTAGGATCGTAACTGGAGATGAAAAATGGATCCTTTATGATAACATGAAACGATCGAAACAATGGTTGTCTGCAAACGAGAGACCTCCTCTAATCCCTAAACCAACCCTATCCCTGAGGAAGGTGTTATTGTGTATTTGGTGGGATTGTTCCGGTACAGTGCATTACGAGTTATTGAAATCTGGGGAGACGGTTACTGCTGACCTGCATTGTCAACAATTACAACGGTTACAGTCCGCACTCAGAGAAAAAAGACCAGCTTTAGTAAACAGAAAAGGTGTGATACTCCAGAAAGATAATGACCGTGCTCATGCAGCGAAGATTACTCAATAGAAAATTAAGCAGTTAAGCTGGAAACTTCTACCGCAGCCTCCATACTCTCCAGACCTAGCACCGTCGGACTACCATCTGTTCAGGTCACTGGAGCATCCGCTACGAAATAAAAATTTTAATTTTTTATGCGATATCCAAACGCACCTTGAGTTATATTTTAGGTCACGCCCACCCCACTTTTTCAAGAGGGGGTTGAACTTTTGCAGGAACGATGGCAACAAGTCATCGCAAACGACGGTGATTACATAAGAGATTAAAAAATAAAAATGTCGTTTCAAAAAAACATTTTGTCTATGCATGCAAAATAATTGATTAATTATGAGTCCCCCTATTATTTTCTTATCAAAAACCACAATTTCGTCGAGTTTAATTTTACTAGCTATGCAGGTGTTATTATTCTATTGCATGACTCTTTTTCTGTTGTTGGGATGCTTATAACGTAGAGCAAGGAACTATCGTTAGTGGCTATCTTAACTCCAAAGATTCTTCAATTCAACACTTACATTTTCGGTTTCAAAGAGGTTTTTAACCATCTCCATTATATTTTTAGACAACACAGCTCCTTCTTTCAATCAATATATGACGATTGATAATCTCGTCTGTTATGATGTCTAACTTATATTTTATTTTACTTACTCAAGGATCTTTCATGTTCTCACTTTCAACAGATTTGAATATTTCACTCGTTTTTGTTGTAATTTTGGCAATTTTCTCTAAGAACGTAATATTTATGACTACATGCCTATTGTTGTTTTCTATAACTTTTTTACATATCTATTAAATGCGGATGATGTTTTTGGGCACAACCTCCTTGTCTTCTCTTAGAACAATCGTGTGTCTATTTTCCTTTACTACTTCTTGTTAGTAATTTTTGAACAGTTTGCCTTTACTACTTCTTGTTAGTAATTTTTGAACAATTTGCTGTCTCATGCTTAAAAAAATCTTGTCGTCTATCTTATAGGTCTTCGGTTACGATTGTGGTAATGCAAATCGGATAATTGTTTTTTCCTGAGATCGTCAATCATTTATATTCTTTATTCTCTTGACGGGTTTGCTGGAAAGCGCCCTTCCGAAAAAGGCTTCAACCGGTCTCCTTCCAATAGCTAAGTGAATAGCGTTGTTATGCCCATGAATAGATTTATCCAGAAATTTGGACAAACATGTTAGTGTTCTTTCCGACTTCACACGTCTCATAATCTCAAATAACGTGGAGTGGGATGTTTCAATTTGGTCGTTGACCGCGCTGGTGGTTTGGTTTTCTCGTTTGTTGAAATTAAATGGGCTAAGCTAATGAGAAATCTGACATGTATGTCCACTCAAAAAATTCTGTAAAAATCTTAAAGGGAAATATTTTGCTGTTTTGCAATTTCTGGTTCGCGGCTAGCTCACACTTTTTGGTTTTTTTTCTTTTGTTGTTGAATTTTGAATTAAAATGGGGTAACCCAACAAGGCTTGAGGCTTGTATGTTCAGACAATGAAAAGTAATAATTATTTGCAAGAAATATATATGAATAAGAGAAATATTAGAGCCATGATGTGCTAAGACCAATATGTTAAGTGTAATTGTAGATAATTAAGTTGTTCACAATGATGTAAGAAGAGTGTTGCAAACTTTGGCTGAAAAGAGATAAACTCTGATTAAACGTAAAAACAAAACGAAAAATAAAAAAATAAAATAAATAAGGAAATAAAAATATGATCGTTACTTAAAAAGACCAATTTGGCTTTCTAATAAAGCAAGTTAGCTCCTCGAGACTAGGTTCCTTTTTTTTGCAAAGAGATGAAGGTGACCATCTAATATAAAAAGGGCAAAAGAATTTCTAATGCCATCAAGCGTGTGACATCCGAAAATTCGATGTCCACCAGACTCGTTAATATTACATAACTCACAAATATCACATGACATTTAGCACGAATCATTTTTAAATATACTTTGTCAAAACTGTGGCCATTCATAAGTCTGTGACAAATTTTGATTTCCAAGGGATTAAAGAAAGCATCTGATAAGTTAAAAATAAAGTTAACTGTGAGTTCTGTTTTTAATTTTTCGTTTAGTTGCTGAATGATGTGATTTCAAATTGCCCGTATAACTTCATTGGGAGTATATTTGATGGACGAAATTGTACCATTAAATGAAGCCCTTTCTGCGTAAAAGTCAACTTTCTCATTTAAAAAAAAGGCACGGTGAACAAGTACCCAAACAAGTTGACGGTCATCCACTTGAGATTCATATAACATCCCGTGTATATCAAATACATATTGATTATCTGAATCCCCTTTATTTATTTGAAACAGAGCTGACTTACTATCAAAGAAAGCGACAAACATTTTATGATCGTTCATTATAGCTGCCTTTGCAACATGCCTGACGGCGACCAATTCAATAAAAGTCGAGGAAAGTTCTTCCACGACTCTGACTTTATGCACTGCTTTAGATAGGTGCTCAATTACAAAGAAGGTATATACATTATGTTGTAGGGATGTTTTCTGAGTGTGATGAACTCCTCAGAGGGATGTGATGTTATCCCTATTCCCAAAATGCGATGTTTCACTTTTTCAGATGTTTCAGTTGTTGCCTTTTTTTTTTGAATATAATGTATATTTTATGTCAACTTGATTGTACAACCAATTATTTGTTTTATTTTTACTTTCCCTTTTGATATGATTTCGTATTGAATTTTAAATCTCAATTATCGATGAGAGGTGTTATTTTTGCAAACTTTCACGGGGTTTTTTATCACAGTTAAGCGGGATATTTAAAATAACCGTCAATCAGCAAATAAGGATTTTTCTTTTTGATCCAAGAAAAATAAATTAATTCTTCTTAAAATTTGATTTGATTTTTTTTTTAATTATATAATTTTCATAGAACACCAATTCTATCACAAGTGTTGACATTTAATTTTCTGAAATTTTTTAAATGTTTTAAATCATAAAGAGTATTCATTTGGAATTTATTTCTATTTCAATGTACAGCTTATTTGCCTTAAAATTTCAACTCCAAAAAAGTATCACTAAGTCAGAAAAACCAATTCGAATGCCAAAGCTTTTACTTTTCTAATTTGACAAGTTTGTGAGAGTACATTTAACTTCTGTTGTACATGCTTGATTCGTAGAAACTGTTATCATATACACAATGCGAAGCCAACCGAAAAAAGATACGTAATTACGCTTCATATGATTTGCCAATACCCACATAGGTCCGTAAAAAGTTGACTAACTTTCTCCCAGACCCAAAAACAATGCGATTATTGTATTAGCCACGTATTGCCACGTAATAAATAAAAAAAAAAGTTATTTAAAATAGTTTTTACATTTGCCTAACTTGAATTTTCATAGTGTTAAATTATTATTAATTTTTTTTTATATAACAGAATTATATTTTAATTCTTTATTTATGCTATATTATATGCAATTTCAATTTTTTCTATGCATTACTTTTCAAAAAAAGTAAAAGGCAATAAAGGCGGCTTGTTAATAAATTTAAGTTACTTTCCCCAACTTTACAATACAATTTACTTTTACTTTACAATAAAGAATAAAATTCAAACTATAGAATAATTAGTAAAAGTAAGTGAGTCTTCGATGGTGTCATAAAACTTAAGCAGGTTACAATAGTGAAGATTGGCGAAACAATGTCTGAATTGTAAAACTTAGACTATTTGCAAGGTTCTTGATAGAGAAACATCCAGTTTGTGCTGCATTTCACAAAATCACATTGCCGCTTGGTAAAACCATAATTTCGGATATCCACAGCTGAAAAAGTACAATTTGCGTCACATACTTCCAATAATACCGCAGAATAGCAGCCTGGAAAAACATATATTGTAAAAAATTTTACTTTTTTGCTAATACAAATGCTTGTCTCTGTAATACAAAAATGGGATCCAGACTTGCAACCACGGCCGTATATTTACTATCTATTGCACCGATGCAATGAGAAAGTTTTCGCATGTTGCTAAAACTTTCAGCGACGGTCTTCCATTCATATTTATTGACAAGTGCTAGGTACTTATATCTCTAAATTTCTCCATAGTATTTGACACATTTCCTAAGTGATCTCATAATTGGAAGATCTGTGAGGTATGCGACCTTTTGCGAGTCGTACAAAGGCTTTCTACGGAAAGATGGTTTATTTATTATTAGCAGCATTCCGTCCGGAAGTTATGTGATTGAAATCGATAGTGCTGATTATTTCTAAGATGCAGTGCGTGTCGAAATTAATCCGAAAGGCAAATTTCATAAGTGTTAATTACATACAGCCCTCGCAAGTTATACATGTGCTTTATCCTTTGAAATTGAAACCGTTTACGAAATACCAATACTTCCCAACTCGCGAACAATGGAAGGTTTGTGTACGCCTGAACAATTTTTAGTGGAATAAGTTCTAATATTTTATTTCAGTTATTCTCTTGCGTTATCAAATAACCGACCTCCAGTTTAATCCCATGGTTTTAATGATGATCTTACCATTGTTTTGTTGTTAGTATCGCCAAAAATGGTAAATGAGCCTGAAACAAAGAAAGAACTGGAAAGCGATTCATTCCACAAAATTAACAACAACATGCCAGAAATTAGCGAAATGATAACGTCGTTCTTTAGTGGCGCGAAACCTCCAGAAAAAGTAAAACCCAGCACTTCCAATAAACACAACAAAAAAAGGAATTAGTCTTTACACGTTAATAGAAAAATAGCATTAAATTAAGAAATTGAGGTAAACAAACCAAAAGTGTATTTTATAGAAAATTTTAAATTATAAAAACATTTATAATAAAACACTTAAGGCATGATTTAAAGTTGGTTTTTGGTAAATGGTACTACTTCAAAAAACCAACAGACCTATTTTTTTGCATGCCTAGTACGCTTTCTTCCATTATAAAAGCTTTCATTAAAACTTCATTAAGTTGTTCGCCGACGGGCACTCCTAGTTTCAGACAATTGTACACTATGTCCTTGTGCAAGGAACCGTTACCTACCGAGAGAGTGAGTTTTTATATACGGCAAGTTATACAAGTGCCTTATCCCTTGAAATTGAACTCTCAGCTGGTTGATTTAATTTAGGTGCATTACAAATAACATTCACGGTTTTTCGCACCACCCTTGAGGTAACGTTTTAGAGCTACACCATTATAAACGTAACTTAAAATTATAATAATACTAGCAAAAATACATAAAGCCCCGCTTATTAATACATACAAGATATACATAATAATAATCCAAATAGATACATGTACGCGGGTATGCTGCACGCTACTTGTTAGCGGTGATGTGTTGAGCGGAGTTTTGATCTGTAAAGGCAAATTAATATTTTTTTACTAAATTTATATATAAAGTTGATCACAAACTTACCATTTGGCTTACGGAAGGATTGCATTCTGCTGAAGCAAAAGTGCTTATGCTTTTTTTAAAATCTACAATGAAATACAAGCAAATGAATACATAATAATAAAGGATAATGTAAACGGGAGAATAGAATAAAAATAAAGGATAAATGTAAATTTACCTTTGGCATACAGCGGACCTTCGTGTATGTGAGGCGGTGGGCCGAGCGAGTTGGACTTGGTGATTTTTATTGTAATCTAAAATAGAATAATAATAAGAAATTTATAAATATACCTATGTAACATTATAATCACCTTAGGACGAGAATGAGGTGGTAACGGGTGGCAATTAATTGGGGGCGACATAGAACGGCTTACACTTGTCATCTTATTTAAGATTAAATACAAATAACGATGGAAGTTAGAAATTTATTAATGCATTTTCATTATATTTGAATTACATATTTTTTGCGGCTTTCGGAGCCCGGTTTCGTAAATTTAGCTTCCTTAAAATCCACACGTGTTCCCGTCAATTATTTCTCTTATGTTTTTCCCTGTTAGCAATGTGAACAGTACGAATCCCAACAAATTGGTTCTATGAATCATGTCGCTATTGCATGATCCCGCTGTCTTAAAGAAGGCAAGCCGTGCCACCACTGTAGCCAGCGCGCGCTTATATATTCTCTGCTCCACCATATGCTGCTTCGTAGATGCGTAGAATAGCTCATACGCTTCGTCGAACACCTCGTTGACCTCTGCTTTCGGGAACGCCGTCATAAGATATTTGCTGATGATGATTAGGTTGTTTTCGGGTTCTTTCGCTATTTTTTGACCCATCACCTCCTCGTGAAAGTTTTCCTCCTCTCCCGTCATGTCATGTAAGCAGTGAAGGCGATTTAGCTGCTCACGGATGTAGCATGCCATTCCGAAAGCCGTGAGCAGCCGCAGGTATCTTATCTCATGTTGTTGAACTTGCGGTTTTCTCTACAAACACCTCCCCATCGAGCTCGAATGGTGTGTACTCTTCTTCGGGCTCTTCCTCAATTCGGTAACTCATCTCGTTGATGAGGAGGTAATCGTTGTTTGTTTTCAATCCTTGTCTGTACCGGAACACTTGTAGGTTCCAGAGGCGATTGCATATTCGCAAGATTTCGACGGCCGATCTCGTCCTCCTTCTTTTTGATGGAGACATGTTTATGAAGAATGTCTCGAGAAAGTCTTGGCTTACACTGTATAAAGCGAAAGTTGTGCCAGGGTAAGCCTTCACTAAATCATCCATTAATTTGGTGAAACTGTGAATTGTTGTTTCTGTGGCAACGGCAGATGTCCTTTTTCAAAACTCTCATGAAGTAGTCGCTAACTTCCTGGAGTTCACCTTTGAGCTCTTCCCAATTTTGGTCCGATATGGAGATTCGATGAAATAGATTGACGAACTTTGCCAACATCGTGAAGATCTTGCAGGTCCGCTTCACGATCTCGGGGTCGTTTCGGAACACATCTTCGTCAATCGCCGCTTGTAGCGTGCCTGGCGTCGTTCAAGAATTGCACCAAATTATTTGCGGAGCGCTATGCTGCGACCGTTAGAACAGCGCATCTCTGGGCTCAGAGTGGATTGGTGGGCTCGAATTTTTTACATAATTTTGTAATTATTGCGACGTCTTTTTTCTTTTTATCTACTTTTTCTTTCCATCTTGTGAGAAAGTGTCTATAGTCGTGTATTATTAGCATTCCATCGGGTAATGCGTGTACCGCTTCTTTATAGGAGATTCCTGTCACAAACTACTGCTCGCACGTCTAATCCAATGTCTTTAGACAGGTTGATATTGTCTAGTAGCAATTTTGGTTCTAATTTCCCACCTATGGAGGGGTGGATGTTCACAATTATGTTAAAAGCCGTCGCCAGGTTTCTCACGGTGAACACGAACACCGTTTTGTAGGCGCACGTGACCTTCTTGTGTAATTGCAGCCGTGTGGCGTATCCGTCACCCACGAAGACGCTACCTGATTATTGGCGAAGACTTCGTCGAAGTGGAATTGGACAATTTTATCGTGAGGAGTCAATTTCCTCACGATCTCTCGGAGTGTTTCAATGTCCGGCACCACGCTGTCAGCTTCCGGTTCAACCTCCTGGCCTCCATATTTTTCTGGGCGCTGTCGCAACTCCTCACTTCGAACTTGCAACTCTTCATTCCTCCACTAAACCGCCTAGATAACCCTCGCCTGGGCCGACGTCGTTGGTCCGCTGGTGTCAATATCATTAATTACATTTACGGGGCTTTGCATATCTACTCTATTTACGCATAGCGCCCTAGTCAGTTCGTCTGTCATTTTCATTGTCTCCTGAACGTCCGTCACGTCGTCGAATCCCAAAAAACGTTCCTCATCCTCTGATTCAGTTTGTAAAACTACATCCTCTATGTCAGTTTGTAAAAGTATATCCTTCGCGCCGGAGTCAGTTTGTAAAACAACATGCTCTGAGTCAGTTTGTAAAACTACATACTCTGTGTCAGTTTGTAAAATTACATCCTCTGAGTCAGTTTGTATAACTACATCCACTGTGTCAGTTTGTAAAACTACACCCTCTGAGTCTGTTTGTAAAACTGCGTCCTCTATGTCAGTTTGTAAAACTACATCTTCTGTGTCGGAGTCAGTTTGTAAAACTACATCCTCTTTGTCGAAGTCAGTTTGTAAAACTACATCCTCGCCCTCGATAGCGGTGTTAGTATGTCTTCGTATATGTTTCGCTATTGTACGTACCGCAAACGCCAACCCCAACTTTTGCGCGTACCACATATGCTCTGTCATCGTTGTCTGAACGCCTCGTCTCCTATCCACCCTTCTTAAAGTATACCTAAAAGGGCAATTTTCCTTACAACGTCTTGCGCAGTAACTAACTCATGCATTTTTTCAATCAGTCGGTCGACTAACTCCCCAAAGAGTGTTTTATATAAACTATTTCCTCTATTACTATTCCCTAAGTCAGGGTAGCCTTTTAATAAATCGCTAAACAATTTATTTCCACTACATTTTTTTGTTTAATTTTTGGTAATTTTTAATTTTTTTTCTTGTTCCATAGTTGGAAAATTGCATATCATTGCACACAAACCCTATTAAGCGGATCTAATTCCTATTTGTGTGCAGTGGCTATATGAGTTTGCAGTGTTTAATAGACTTCAGGTCTGTTTAATAGGAATTAGGTCTTTTTGTGATCAATTGCTATATGATTTTCAAGTATCGGAGACATGTGCAGGAAGCAAAACAAAGAATTAGCTAGCAGCGCAATTTAAATCGAAAAAATACGTCGATATGGACACAATTTTGGAGAATAATAATGTTCAGTTTTATTTAAATCGAAGCTATGCTTATACCAGTATTAAAAATTAAAAAAAAAAAAAAAGTAAAAACTAAACATTGCTGACACAGCAGCAGTAGCATTTTCTATAGTCGTTTTTTAAAACATTCTTTGGTTTAGAGACCTAAACAGAATTTGTGATTGGTGTAAATGGAAATATAACGCATTTTCCACCCATTCCTGCAATAACCAGGAGCATGTTAAAGACAGACATGTTTGCAAGTAACGTTGAAGATTACTGTTTTGTCGATGCTAACACGCTTACGTAGATCCTCTGTAAAGAAAGAAAAATAATCAATTTATAATAATTGTGTTCCGTTCATTCATTCGCTATTCTCATCTTTTTGCTCCCTTTCCAATTTGTAAATATATGATTGATTCTCAGCTACAAACAGGAGAGATGCCTTTACAAAAGAATTTGGGCAAGATATATGTGTGAAATGAAAGCTGGAACATTAAAAAAATAATGCTTAGTTCATTTAAAAGAAGTCCTCAATAAGGGCATAAAAACGATTAAGGCTTTAGGTTTTTTTTCGCCCTCATTGTGTGTTTTAATTGCATCTTTACTTGCGTCGAGACATTGCTACTACTATAGATGCTGTACTGCGTTCCTCTTCTTCTGCCGAAGGATCTACCACACAGCAATCACCGATTTTGCAAACCGTTACCAAGACGTCTTACGTAAGAGTCCGTCGGAAACTTTATTAAGTTCCTCTTCAGTAAGTTTATACAACAAACCAATAGTTTGTGAATTCATTATTTCAATTTTTTTAGATGTTTCACGCTGTGTATTCGTTCAAAATATGAATTTTTATTCAGCCTTGAAGCAATCGTTTTGCTTGTTCTCCCTCGACCAGTAAAACGCGCCACTGTGCGTTTTCTCTTAAACTTATTTAAAAATAATTCTTTTCTTCACTATTAAATTTAAAAAAAAAAATTGGTTTCCACGATAATTTATTACTGTACTTTTTTATGCCGCGTTCTTAATTTTTCCTATTCAAACCATATGTTAATTATTTACGTATACACAAATTTGTTATTTTTTCTTTAAGATGGTGCGAAATGCTGGTCAGAGAAAGAAAACAAACTGAAGTTGGCGCATTTGCTAAGTCTTCGGGCACTTTCTATATCCACCCATTCAAAAATTGAGCTTTTGTCTCATTTCATTTTGCTCTAACTTTTGTGACAAAACAGCATAAGTACTGTGTGGAAGCCTTTTTGGGGTTTTGTATTTTGAAATTGATATGCGAAGTAATTAAAAATCATATATGAATTGCTCACAAGCCCTATTAAACAGATCTAATTCCTATTAAACAGATCTAATCCCTATTAAAAGGACCTAAAGCCTATTAAACATTTGAAAATCATATAAGAATTGCTCACAAAACCCTGTTAAACAGACCTAATCCATATTAAGCAGACCTGAAGCCTATTAAACACCGGAAATCACTAATAACAATTATTTATTTAATACATATATATATATACATAATATATATATAATATATATAATATATATAATATACATATAATATATATTATATATATAATATATATATAATATAGCGTTTTGCTTCCTTACTAAAAACAGTTCGTCTGAATTGTCGCTCCACATGAATGCCTCTTACGTGTCTGCTCCCCTTACGACAACATATCATCCTTCTTCCGCACACGCTAGTGACCACAAATGTAGATAAATAAGCATATAAGCCTTTACATTGTCCAACATATATATAAGTAGGGCCTTATAAACATTGTAGAGAAACAAATTATAATCCGTTAAGCAACATGCCAATAACTCAGCCTTAATTATCAACAAGCTATTGAACCATTCACATTTGCAAAAGCACAAACCTAGCGGCTTTGTGGTTTCAAAAAAAACCATACTTAACGGGTTAGCAAATCATACGATTTGGTACCTAGATAAATGATGTTGATAATAACAAGATAGGCATAAGGATAGGCAAACAAACAAACACTACGATAAAAAAAGTGAAGCGATAAAATTATACATGTTGATATGATGTATATCATATGAAGACATGCTTATCGGTTCTGCGGCTTATAAACCATCCGATTTGATACCTAAGCTAGCACTAACAATAAACTCATACGGTTCGGTACGTAAGGTAGTATTAGTAGATGCAAGTAAACATACGCGACTAAGCATAAGCTACGCATACAAGCAAACGTTTGTGAACAAAAAGGAGAGCTTATAACAATGTGCATATTACATGAAAGCATGCTTAACGGTTTATAAAATCATTCGATTTAATACCTAAGCCAGCACCAACAATCACATGAGGTAGTAATAATAATAAAATATACATATATAGGATAGCAGAATAACACTTATACAAGGAAAGCAGAGATGAAAACATGGTTGCAGGCAAACACGTTTGCACACATAGAAATAAGCAAAGCGAGCAAGTAGACAAGTAGCATGCCTAAGCATAACATGTAGTTATGAAGGCAACAAACAGCCAGCACTATAAAAGAGCGTGTCGCGGGGCACTCAGCCTTTCAGTCGTGTTACAGCAGCCAAAGGGTAAGTAAATACAGACTACATTGCCAGTGCACTTTATAGCTAGTTTATTTTTTTTGGCTTTACGGATAGGGGATGGCAGGTTTGGCTTAGCCGCCATCCGTGAAGGACTTATGGACACCCTCTCTTACGACGTGAGACGATTAGGGACGAACAGGCGGCCATGTACGCCATAGCTAACTGCTGTAACACCGGCGACGCGTTCCGTTTATTTTCAGAAGATCTCGCAATACGGAAAACGCGGAAAGAAAATAATAATCGAACGAAACGAAGAAGCGAAAGTCGGGTCACCAAGCTGGTTTTTTTATATACGCAATTCTCTTTCAATAAAAATCGCTAGTAAATAATAAAAATAAAATTTCCGACTATTAATCGCCTATCCGAAAGGTCCAAGTTAATATAAATTTTCTTGGAAGGAGTCCTGGTGGAGCCCTGAGCTTACCCCGCCCAAGAAGACTCGTTACAGTATATAATATATATATAATATATATAATATATATATAATATATAATATATATATAATGTATATAATATATATGTAATATATATTGAGAGGACCCAAAGTCGTCCCTCGTTTTGGGCTCACGGGTTCTCCGTCTCCGGTGAGGGGAAGGGAGTGCTAAGGTTAAGGGTAGGTTAAGAGAGAAATAACATAGAATATAATAGACTAAGGTAGGAAATAGCAATAGAATAAAATAGACTAAGATAGCAACAGGGATAGGAAAAGTTTAGTTAGTCGAGTCTCGCTCGAGACGTCGAGCAGTAGTATAAGAAGTCACTTAACAACGAGGGTGAATTGATTTGAGTCTGTGGCATACAGAGTAGGTACTTTTATTCGTAAAATGACACAAGAAGTAAACTTGAAATTTAAACAAAAATAGTACTCCTAATAAAAGAAAAAGAAAGCAAGAAAACTGATCGCGAAAGGTTAACAAGTTTAAAGGAAACCAAGAAAAAAAGAAAAAATTAATTTTTGGAAAAAACGGGAAGGAAAGAAATTGTGGTGTGGAAGATGTACAAGCCTTAGAAAATAAAGTTTCTAAAATTCTATTGACTATACATTTGAAAAACTCGAAAATTCTCGGGAAATAATCAAGAAATAGATCGAAAAATAAATCAAAACAAGAAGTGATCGTCAAAGAAATCTAAGTAAAGCTATACAAGTATGTGTGAAAAAAGAAAAAAAAGAGAGAGAAAAAAAAGAAAAAAACATTATAGCGACCTGTGAGACAAATAGATGCAAAAACTAGCATCCAACAACAATGCGGTACATCACAAAACCCATAAAGGGTAAGGAAAGTACCGCAATTGTGTCGCCGCAAAACCACCGCGAGCAATGATGCGGCGAAATGCTAATTTACGGCGATATCGGTAAAAAAAAAAAGAGAGAGAACACAGAGGATTCGCAATTCGGTCGATCAGCAGAAAACATCACATAAAACTTTTAAAAAGGAATTAAAAAGGAAAAAAAAATAATTCTGAATTACTTGAAATTTGAAAAACAATCTATTTATGTTATTACCTTTCCAATTGTGTTGATTTGATAAACTCTCTTAGAATATTTAACGCAAAACACGATTTACCAAATAAAAAAAAAAAAAATGAAAAGGGCATTACCTAAAACTATTGGAATACAAATTGCAGTTCACCTTGCTTTTGCTATATAGCCACAATCACTAAAAGCAACAACAATATTAATAAAAATAGCAACAAAAACAATTTTATAAAAGACATCAAATAACAACAACAAAGTAACCAAAAAAAATTAAGCAACAGGAAAATTAAAAGTACACAAATTGCCTCAAGAAGAAAAAAAAAACAAAGGAAGGCCAATCCAATGTCAAAACAAAAGGTTGATCAAAATTATCGCACCAATTAAGTGCGGGAGACTTATTGAAATCTGTGACTTTGTGCAACCTCCTTTAGTTGACACCATTGCGTGTCACAATAAAAAAAAAGGGAAAAAAAAACTATTAAAAATATTACAGCTTTTATCTAGGGGAAAAGTTTATTCAGAAAAAAAAAGAAAAAAAAGGCGAATCTCTCGCCAAAGTAAAAGAAAAAAAAATATATAAAAACAAAAAAAAACATCGTAAATCTGAGAAAAATCCAGGAGCGCGAAAGCAATTAATAATTTTCAATGACATTAATTTTGGCGTTAGTACAAAAGACTCCATTGTAATAATTTGTGCCTCATCGTTTTGTAGTATTACAAGAAAACAAGAAAATTTTGAAAGCAATATTATTCAAAAATTGGAATATATCGTAGCAAATAACTGCAGAAGGTTTAAGAAAAGACAATCCACTGTGCGCAAGTAAGACAAACACAAAAAAAAATTATTTTCCAGCGTTATTGGCTTATAAATTACACAAACGCAACAAATGGAAATAAGAGCTTTACGAGCTTAACGAGTGGAAATTGTAGAACTCATAGCTTAAATGGTACTTTGGGGTTTGGGTATGATATATGCAAGAATCGAAGTAGATGACCAAACTCATATAATTGAAGGCAACGAAACCAGCAAAGAAGATCTAAGGACAAGCAAACAAACTATTTCTTTTGAAATAATTAAAGGAACGTTTTAATAATTTTCTTTTCTTACAGGTCCTAGAAATAAAAATATATGATAAATAAAATTTAACTGCGCATTCAACTCCTCGATGTTTTGAGTGTCAACGAGAAAATTTAACTTCATAGTCTGATAAAAGCGAACAGCCACTACGAGAGTCATCGATAGCGGACGGGGCGTCAATAACAAGGGCAGCAGGAGTAACGCCAGCTATAGCGTACCCATCATCCTCAGCGAAAGCAACAACAACAACTCCAGCCATAGACAACAGAAGAAGAGTGTGTACTGCACTAGCAGCCCTACATTCCATTGGTAATTCTTCGAGGTCTTTTCGTCGATTGCTGCATTTGTCACTAATAAGGTAGTAAGTTTAATTTAAATTTAAATTCAAAAAACAAGGAAAAGACAAACAAACGTGTATTTAAGAGAAAATGCCAAATTTGAAAGGAAAGGCTACTTCATTAAAGTTGTTGACTTACGGTGGTCACTATTAACAAGTACATAGAAAAATTAAAAAGAAAAAAGAGAAAAACAAAAGGATAAAAAAAAAAACGCCTGTATCTCGGTCGGTGCCTTCCCGAGGTTATAAATTTCAGTATTAAAGAGTGGTAGGAGGACAGACTAGAATAGAGCGACAGTTGGCGGATACACCAACCACTAGTACCTTCTTTTTACCGCAAGAGGGCATAGCACTAGCACAAACTGGCACCCTACCTTTAATCGACGCGCACAACAGGAAGAGCAAAAAAAAAAAAATTCTTTTTTTTCTCATCCGAATCGGCTTAAGCTACATTTAATTTTGATAAAATGCCATTGATGGGTCCTTGGAATTAAAATTAAATAGACAATTGAAATTCATACTCTGGGTTGAATATTTATCATAGATTAAATTGCAAAGCGAGGCAATAAATATCTTAACAAAAAAAATATATGTAAAAAACAGGAAAAAGGCAAAGCAAAAACTTTTATTCTCATTTTTCAATTTTTTTCCTTTCTCATATCCACCAATATCCTATAAAAGAAATACTTGTCCGAGTCGGCTTTAACGACATTTAATTTAAAAAAAAAAAAAAAAAGAAAGAATTGTTCCCTCAAGAACTTACGTTTTATATTTAACGTATCGTTTTGAAATTACGAAATTTGTTACAAATACCAACCATATAATATAAAAGCTACTAACACCGCACCCATTTAGAAATTTTACGGGCTAGCCAAGATATATTGTAAAGAAAACATCAAAAAAAATATAGAAAAAAAGAGAAAACATAGATATCTGGGAAAAATAAGGAACAAAAGAAAGCAAAGAGAAAATATTCCCGAAAAAAAGATAGAAAGAAAAAAAGAAAACAAAATTAGAAAAAAAAAGAAGAGCAGATAATATCAAAGCGTCCAGGGAGTCACTAACATTAGCTAAATTAAGACACGCGGTCGGCATGTCCCACCCCATCGTCGGAGAACCGGCACCAAACCAACGGTCACGAGCAGAGAGGGGCCATCAGACCTCAAAATTATTAAGCGACGTGCCGCGATCTGTACAACAAGCCGCCGTCTCACTGCAGGGCAACATGCAAGAAGAATTCCGCCGGCGGCCACGTCGCCTCGAGGAAGTCTTCTTCGAAGGGAGACGACGGTATCGACTCATCTATAACCATCACCAGGAGTGGAGGGTTGTGGAGTTACCCTGGCTCCCGTCCGCCATGCGCGGCCCTCGCCACGTCAGAGACACGGGGCCACCATGTGCCCCTCCCCGAGGGGTACACCCGTGCCACAACCCTGCCACGATACAGCCAGTTTTTCCCGAACACTCGAAACCGGCCTAATCCTGGAGCCACCCGGTCACCGAATGGTGGACCTGCCGTCAAGGGTTCGAGATAATGCGATCGGGCTGATTACACGAATGTATGCCGAACATCAGCGTACACGGGCCCCGGACCGGCAGACCCTGCTGATCCACGATCAACTGTACGCCATCACCATCAACCACCGAGGGGAATGAGCCGCTAAACGGGACGGCCAGCCCCGCACCCGGAGGCGCTGAAGAACACCCGCTCCGCCGAAGCCTTTTTCGCCATTAGGCCACCCCAGAAGGCGTACCATCAGTCGTAATAATAAGATCACCAACATTCCATAAACAACGTTTACCGCTGTAAATGCAACAAAATCGCATCAGCCCTGATGGGGCCATACCAGATAACGAGACAGCAACCATATTACAACAACTACAATTAATTCAACAAAAAAAAATAACAACAACCACAATCAACTACTTATTACGGTAACATCGCGGCCGTCGCCGTCAGTGGATCCGGAGCCGCTGCTACGTCGACAATAGCAACAAACTCAGCTGAGAAATACAACCTAACAATCACAGCCGCAACAAATTACGTCCATATCGATTGCTATGGTCACATCATAATAGCACCAGCATCAACTTTAAACAACAGTTTTACAACAACAAAATCATCAGCAGCACCGACTGCCTACCCCAACAATCATCTCCAAGCCGTTCCAACAATAATGTTAAACAGTCACAACGACGGCGTCACTACAACTATAACAAATTCAATCAAAGCCACTCACAGCTACAACGAACTATGCCTGTGCCAACCACAACGAGCACGACACAACTGCATCAACGATATACAAATAATAGCAAAATCACAACAACAAGTCACCCACGGCCAAGGGTCTGTCAAGCAAATGTATGCCCATAATGGCCAATGTTGACACAACCCGTACCTTCCTGGCCAACGGTCCGGCTTCTCAACGTCGGAAAGCCAAAGGTATAAGAGCGCTGAAGGGATCCACGACCACCGGCCAACGACCCGACAGGCCAATGTCGGAAAGCCAAAAATAACAGAGCGGCAATAGGACACTCCGCCAATGGAAGACGAGTGCCATTCCCGATGGCTCTGCATTATCACCAAATGATAGCATCCTGGCCTGCTCAGGCAACAGGCTCTGCCTGCCAGCGTAACGGCTGCGAACGCAGCCACATTCATGCAACTGCAGCAGCAAACAGCTCCGTCACACCGAAGCCGTCATGAACAGGTCAACATCGGAGAGGCGCATACTTCCATCACTTCTTCGCCCCGAAGAACGGAGGATCTGTGAGGACCCAAAGTCGTCCCTCGTTTTGGGCTCACAGGTTCTCCGTCTCCGGTGAGGGGAAGGGAGTGCTAGGGTTAAGGCTAGGTTAGGATAGAAATAACATAGAATAGAATAGATTAAGGTAGCAAATAGGAATAGTATAGAATAGATTAAGGTAGGAAATAGAAATAGAATAGACTAAGATAGCAATAGGGATAGATTAAGCTTAGTTAGCTTAGTTGTCGGGTGTCGCTCGAGACGTCGACCAGTAGTAAAAGAAGTCGTTTAACAACAAGTGTTATAATAATAAAGGTAAAGAGTAATAAAGCCCCTGTAAAAAATACAAATGTCTTGTGATTTCCTTCCCTGGGCCGCTGAGCTGCCCCAGCCAGAGGGAAAGGGCCGCAATGGCCCTCATATTATATAATATATATAATATATATATATATATATATAATATACTGCTATGATGTCTTAAAAAAAAGAACAATAAATAAAGGCATTATAGCTAGCCCAGAACGCGATTTCGAATTGAATTTTTTCATTTTTTACTTTTCTTCTTACAGATCTAATGCTTCCTCCCCCATTTTGATCATAAAATTTGCAAACCAAACTTTCTCGCCATATAAAGGCTAACGAAGGAGACGAAGTGTAATAGTTTTATAAGTTATTCGCATAATGATAAAGATGATAAAGAATATTAAGGTATGGCCTATCTGATCTTAGGAGTCTTTCGATTTGGATGATTTACTGCCTCTTATTGGTGAATTTTGCAAATATCAAAATCTTTTCGTGTTTGGCATATGACTGCCACCTTGCATACCTTGCAAATTTTGCGCCTTCAAGAAACCTACACCAAAAAACGTAAAGCAGAAGAACTCTACCCAAAAAAACATAAAGAAGAAGAAATCTACACCAAAAAACGTAAAGACGAAAAAATCTACACCAAAAAACTAAAAACCTCCCGTTGTGATGAAAAAATTGGATCGGTATTGGACCTGGTATTATTTAGAAACCTTAAGGATTTAGAAAATATTTTTATATGAGTGTCTTTCTTTTGTATTCAAGCAGAAATTTCCATCGTCTATTCTATTTGTGGATTCTTGGAAAACATTTCAGGTTGTTGATGCTGAGGTAGAGATAAATAATAATAATAATAATGAAATGAACGCAGATATTGAGAACGGTAACGAAGATACAAAGCGAGAAAATGACAATGAAATAAATCCCGAAACAATTTCATCGAAACAAGTTCTTTGCTAATTATTTATGGCCGATACTCCTGAGAAATATTGGTGTAAAATTCCCGAATTTCTTTAAACACTGTTATGCATTGTTAAGCATTGTTAAGCATTGTTAAGCAGTGTTAAGCATAAATAAAAAATATTTTTGCTAAATAGTTACATGAAGAACCTTTGTTTTCTTGAGTATTATAAGTAAAAAGTTATACATATTGTGCAAATTCAATTATTGTATTATTTTGTTATGATATGCTATTATGATATTATTCAAATGTTCTCTTATTTCGCTCTTCTATAAATTCTGTTATTCTTCTATCAATATCTATCTTTATTTTGTTGTTTCATCAAGCCTGTTAAAGTTAAGCATTTCTAACCAGGTACTCGCCTTTTTATAATCCTTCCACCTATAGAGAAGAAAAAGAATAAATTAAACAATTGTTCATCCGCCTGAGTAGCCGAGTAGGCAAGAGTCTCGACTAGCAATTCAATGGCTGTGGGTTAAAACCTCAAGTGCGGTAGAGTTTTTAATAATAATAATAATAATAATGTTAATAATAATAAAAGCCGAAAGCCTTAGATGCTAGTGCTTTAAGGCTTTAGTCTGGCTAAATTTATATAATAATAATAATAATAATAATAAATAATTGTCCAGCCGGCATATCAAGGTTTAGCGCTCACTCTAGGTATACCATTGTTTTTACGTGGTATAGAAAACATTAGCGCAGAATCAAACCGTCGACTTGCTTCTGATTCAATAAGCCCACTCACAATAAGCTCTTTACAAAGTCTCTGAACAAAGTATATATATAAGCTCTTGCTTATTCTTCGTATTCTGCTTGCAGTTCGTATTCAGTTTCAAGTGATGTGCTTTCAAAATATAATTGAAATTCGTTTACAATTTCAAGAACATCCAGTTTTAGTTAGTTATTTTTAATTTTTTTGCGTATGGATACGGAAGCAGTTTTTTTTTGTTTTCAAGATTTGTAATAATTTTTAAAGTTACGTATGCATTTGTTCACAATGTTGATTTTATAAAAAACTAGTTGAATTGACCACACGCTTTTTTCTCCTAAATTTAAATAAAATGTCATTAAATTCATTAAAAAAGTTCATAAACTTTTTATGACATAAACCTTTTATAATAAAGATTTAAAGATAAACCACTTACCGATGTTTTATATTTTCCAAGTAGTCAGCTATATAGTCAACCATCGCCAAATCTATATATTTCCAACATCCATTGTGCCAACAATCAGTTCGTTAGTATATGTAGAAGTATGCCGACAGAATAGTTATTAGAAAACAAAAATAAATTCGTAGACACTTATCAAGTTGTATAATAAGTATTTAAGGGTATTTTATGATATATATCTTCCTATAAACGGTAAAAAGACGCATTATTGATAGTTTCCTATTTCTAGATATTATAATAGAATAAAGTCCGTAATCGTTTGACGTTAATAGACTTTGAGAACGTCTAAAGCATCTATTATTCTTAACAATGTCGAAATTCTGACTTGCTCATTAGTCATCGATATTTGTACTTATAACATATTTTACTTTAACTAACCTCAACATGTTTTTTACAAAATGTCCTAAAATTGTAAACAGGATTACAGGCGCAAAGAAGGCATAACAATAATTAAAATAGAGATTTATTTTCAATTAATTTATTTGTATATTAAAAATAAAATTAAGGTTTTTAGGACAGTTTTTTCGCCTTTTGGTAAAGTGTGTCGACAACCTTTCCCATGCTTTGAATAGTCTCTAGAACGCGATCATACGTTTTATCAGTTTGGGTTTCCTCAAAAACAATTAAAACGCCTTCTCCTTGATCCAGTATACCGCTGAACTTTTTATCCAATATCATCTGCGATAATTTTTTTTCCACTTGCGGCATAGGCAAAACAATGCATTCTGCTACATGTGAAACCTAGAGTTTAAAAAGCGTGATTAGATACGGATGTCGCTAGCTTACACTATGCAAAGCCCCTGTGGACCTTATTAAAGTATATTGCCATGTTTGCGTACGAGTAATAAAAAGAAGCTCTGTACACATTTCTCTATTAAAATATCTGCAACGACCGCTTTGTGCGTTCAAGGTTTTAAGGATCTACACAACTACATGACTCTCACAAACATCATTGAATGCGTTTAGGAAACAGCTTCCAGATAATAACAAATCCTTAAAGTAATTATCAATTCGAAATCTAACGCATTCCCACTTAATGTAAATGTTAAACAAACAGTTGGTCGATTGGCCAAAATTGTACGGTGGAATAATGAAAATGCAGGCTCATATGATAATCACAAATTTTATCATTTTCAATAATGCTAAAATTGGCATTAAGTTCCAAATTTACTTATTTTTTTCATTCCTTAACATCTAATGTTATTTAGCGTTGATTTAAAATGTGTCATTTGCTTAAATTCAAAAGTAATGTCACTCCTATTTCCTTAGCATTTGTGATAGACATATCAAGTTCGAAACAGATCCGAACAAATTAAATTCTTCTATTCTATTTATATTTACTTGGACGCGGGCGTATGGTTCAATAATCCGGCAAAGATTTTGTTCCAACATAGTATCATATAAGGTTCCCAAATGAGCTTTAACGATGGCGTCTTCAGCCAGTTCCTTGCTGTATTCCTTTAAAGCATTTTGAAAATCAGCAAGGGAGCGTTTATGTGAAGCTTCAGCTATAGCTTTCATGGCTTCAATGTCTCGACCTGAAAAGGTGACAGCCTGCAAGAATTGGTTAATTTCATCTATCTAAAGAAGATAAAGTCATCTTACCAGTTTACCGCTTACGATCTGATTTACGTCATCGGATTGCCCCAGCATGATTTTACATAATAACATATATTTTAAAGCTGTCAGCGCTCTAATATTATCAACTCCATCGAACCCTTCGAAAGCCTCATAAAAGTACGAAAAAGCTGTTTTGAAATCACGCTCATCCGCAGCGTGTAGTATCCCGGATTGCAAATCTAACGCGGCTTGCACCTTTGGAGGACAATATATGGAATTAGCAGTAGTACGTGCCGAGGTTAAGGCGGCTCTTGCTCTAGGCAAATTGCTTAAAGCATGATAAGTTTTACTTTCTAATAACTGAACTTCTACCAACAGATTTTTGTCATCGAGTTTTTTCAGTTCTTTAAGCAACTGCGAGCCAAGTTGTAGTGCGTCGGTATACATAGCTGTGTCAAAATATAAAGCAATCAAACGAGCTTCCAGAGATTGCCGCAAGAAAGTACGCTTCTCTTGCTTGGCCCACTCAATGCAATCTTTGCATAATTGTACCTAAAAAATCGAGAAATATTTTTCGGCACGTACTTTTACGACAAAGGGGATTACCTCTATGCCAGTTCCCGCGTCCATGTCGAGAAACATATCCACCAAAGACCGTACCAATTTGGCTGCTTTAGCTTTACTGATAAGGGTTAAGAAAGGGCGAGTAACCTTAATAAGATCAGCCAGCTCTTTGGCTTTTCCTTCTTGTTTGTACAATTCTCCCAATTGCAATATACCTTGCTCTTTAATGCTAATTAATTCCTCATCATTCTCAGCGACTTCCTGTTCACGAACAATTTTGTTTAAAAGTGTAATTCCTTCTTCCCGATTAAGAGTTGAAATCGCTTGAGCCCTTTCAAATAACGTTGCCCCGGCCATTTTTCTTATAAAAAAAATTTTTTTTTTATATTACGAATCTTTAATTTACAAATGAAAATATTTGAAATGCTTCAAAATTTAATATAAGTACTTATGATGACTTGTGCAATTCCTTGCAATATCTGTAAAAGCTTCTTTCTTTGTTTCTCTAAAGCCTGATTAGCTAACAACGGTTTTCGTCGTAAAGATTAGTTGTTTCATTCTGGTTTATAAAAAATAAAAACAGACGATTTTAAATACAGCTTGATTTTCCACACGCCAGAAGGAAACAGTGATAGAAATATTCATTTCATATAAGGAAAAACGACGTTTAAAGCGCCACACACAATGATTGCGTTATGGTTTAGCGCCACGCACAACGCATAACGAAAAATAATTTTTTTTTTGTTTGTGAGGGAAATGGATTAAAGAAAAATTAGTGAACACATATCTAGCTGCGTTGCTAAAGGAAAACCGTATGGTTAACCTGTGTTGACATAAACGTTAATGAAGAAGTGTAAAGTTAATAAAATTAAGAATTTATTTAAATATGATTTTTTAAAGCAACAGAAAAAAGAAAAGGAAAAAAAGGAGCTTTTGGAATCGTGGGACAATTGTAATTAATAAACATTTTAAAGAAAGATAGGTAGAGACCATTTAATTATTTGTATTATGAGAATGGGAGCGATCCCAAATGCAAAAAAACATTCCGAAGTGAACGGCAAGCTAATGGTAGATATTGAAGACAGAAGTCAACATCACTGATGTGCTTTTCATATCAGTGATATTTTGAAATATAATTTTGAGCAAAATCCAATTTAAAATACGAACTTTGATCCTAAATTTATATAAAAGTAAATTTTTTAAAATCGAAAATAAATATAAAAAGAAAGTAATATTTATATATAATGAAAGAAAATATATGTTCAAAATATATATTTATTCGTAATGAAGAAGCATAAAAAAGTCAGTATATAATCCTAATTCAATATATTATTCTAAGCCACTTTATGTTTGATATTAAATGACATTTAATGTATTGAACATATCCTTAATTTTTCTGTTTGCATAATTGAGCAATTCCGTCTTCAAATTCTGATTACATAGTAGTTTTAGAGATTCTCCACTTCTCAACTAAAAAATATAGAAGTTCAATTCAACTATTTGCAAATTTGTTATATTACACTTCCTTCCGTCTGCCTTCTCAGAACTTAATTTTATTTTGTTTTAGATAACTAAATTTAATTTAGTCAATTTAGTTTCATTTCATTTTGTCTCCCTCGTTGTTCTTTGTTGTTACAACGAAATTTTTTTAATAACTGCAAATAACCGCTGCAAAGACTAAAATATTAATCATATGACTATGCTTTGTTTTCACGAAAATGTGTTGCTCGCACGTGCAAAACGACGTTGCCAAAAATTTTCGTTCACGCAAACTACAACGCAAGTTCATCCATATTTAAATAGACAATCAATTTTATTTTACTAGTTCGTACGCCACGCGCAACGCGTAACGCAATAATTGTGTTTTAGCACTTAACATTTGTGAAGCAAATCAGTTATCAAATCGGAACCAAGTGGATTATCAGGTATCTAAAGGTCAGATTTCGTTTTCTAGGTTTGGAATCGCGTAGTTGATTGCAGTGAGCGTTGTTTGAATGTTATCGATTGTTAGGGATCACGCAACAAATGCGAAGTACAATTCTCATGGTTGTCAAATCACACGAAAGCGAAAGAGGCCACGTTTTGCGTTAGTACTAGTTGTTTAGAGCTGCATTTATAAGAGAAAACAGTTGTAAACAAAATAATTTACTGCTTTATATTATATTTGTCTGTCTCAATATTGCCACTTCTATTTGCCATTCCATACTTCACAAATCGTTTATATATGATCTTCATAATCGCAACATTTCCGACATTTTGCATTCACACAATTTAGAGGCTTACTCCGCAATTTTCTCTTTTTTTAAAACTTCCCAACATGATTAACTTCCACGGCAAAATTATGAATCTGCTCCCTTCCTCATCTTTTTTCATATGACACTTTATACACATGTACCACATTACTTCTTACACAACGAAATTTACTTTACGATGTTCTATCCTACACCAAAATCATTGGGGTCTGAAGAACAGGAAATCGACCTTCCCATTTCCAGCTTCAGCACCTTGGAGTTTGAACGACCGATCCTCCTCGATTTTCTTCTTTAATAATTCAGTTTGCCTCCTTAAAAATTGTTGGACGGTGTTTTGGAAGCATCTTTTAATTTTGATTTGCTTTTTTATTAGTTTAGTACTTTTATCTAAAGGAAATTTTTATTATATCCATCCGTACAATACGTCACTGTTTTTTGGCGGTAATTTACAGAATATGATTATTATTAGCTTTTATTCTATATTATTATTTGGCTTTATTAAACAATGTCAATGATATCAACAATATTGTGTTTTAATGTACATATATTATGTACTTTTCCCGTTTATTTGTTTCATAATTACCTAAAATAAAAACAATATCAACTTAAGCAAAACTTAACAATTCTTCGTAATGAACCAAGGAATAAAAAACTATTGAAGAAATACGAAGATGACACAAAACATTTTCAACAATCTTGCATTTAAATCCTTTTCTATTCATTAGCTTAAATGCTCGTAGTCATCGTCAGATTTTCATCTCGCTAATTTTTAAATGTGACCATCGGAACATAAGTAATTGATGTATATAATTTGTTAGGAGAATCCTTATCACCGTTGCGGCTTCAAGATAGACACATGTGAACACGGAAACGGGTAGATTTATTGTTTTAAAAAAGAACATAATGTCAGCATTGTGAATTTAAAAAGTACATGTGTATTTATTCAAATACAGTAGTTTCCAACCTGTGGGGCGCGCCGATAAGGAGGCATGTAGCCGTTTCCAAAATATCATTTTCAAATACAAACCAAAAAAGTCAAATAGGTGTCAAAAAAATGAATCAGCAGTATACGTAATCCACAATCCTCGCCGCGGATTTTTGGTGTACAAATGCTAAAACATCCAATTCATATTCTTTTTCGAATCGAAATATCTCGCTTTCGCGTATTAATTATATATTATATATATTTTGTACCCCATTAAATAGATTATAATATTAGTTGAGTATTTATGAAATATGATTTTTAGATAAATTAACGGGACGCAAGAATTTGTTTTTTAAAGGGGGACGCATTCATTTTTTTTTTAAAAAGGGGGCGCTGGTACAAAAAGATTCGAAACCACTGAAATAGATGTCGATTCTTATATTAGACATGGCCTATATCCTTCTCAGGAAATTTGCAAACCTCTTCAAAGCAACCCGTTTATTAAAAGCGGGTCGCTACTTAATTAATAGTTGGTTTGTTTGTTAATTTATCGAAGAGAAGAACCAGCTGTTATTTCTTGGATTTTGACAGACGAAGTATATATAACAAAAAATTTTATTAAACATCAACTCGGTCGCGAACGGAAGTTAACTTTCAGATGCGTGATGCGCTGCTGATTTTATGTACCTGATCCTTTATAACCATATGATTTTATAATAATTAAATATATACTCCGTGGTGCTGTCAAGTAAAATACGGCGAAGTAAAATACAATCACTCTGCAAAAGGCTTTAATTATTTAAATTTTCCGTTCAACAGTTAATAGCTTTACCAGTGCCATTAAGATTTGTGGTAGGAAATACTTTTTCGTAATGAAAGCCTGCGGTCGCGAATTTTAGAAGTTCAAGAAGCCAAGTTGGGTCCTGTACATGCGTACGGAAAATTGATACCTACATTCTAGTGATAACAACAACTAACTCTGAAAATGGTGGAAGATACTTTAAATCAAGGTAGCAGACTTAGATCAAAAATGGCACGTCCAAAGCCAGTTTATTTGTGGACAGTCAATGATGTGCTTAAGTGGTATAGGCGACATTGCGGTGAATATTGCAAATATTCAGAACTATTTTTAAAGGTATTAAGTAAAAAAAAAGTCTCGTGTCTAAATTCTCGAACATCTTGTATTTGAAAGAGCTGAATAGTGATCTTCATTGTTATATAGCTTTACAGGTTCAATTCCGCTCTATGTTTCTTCGAATAGTTAGGTTTCTGGCGTCTAAAAATATTTATTTTATATATTTGAATGTATGGAAACTTTTTATTTACGTTTCTTCGCCGCCCTTTTTTTAACTGTTTAAGGTATAGATGCCTTTTCGCTTATTAATAATGTATATGCCAAATTCAATTATTCCGGCGTGAGAATGGACGGGCAGGGCGGTGTGTTCTACATTAAACCTTAAACTTTATTGTCAAACTTTATTGCTTGAAGGATATATTCAACATACGAAAACGTCTATGGCCTCGACGGGGGAGCTAACAGGTTTTACTCTCTGCCACTTTGACAAAAGTGCTTAGAAAATTTCCCATTTAAAAGAAATCCTAAGAAAATTTTACTTTCAGGTAGTAATTCTAATTATTGATTTTTGAACAAACCCGTAGTCATAGGCATTTATTTCGCTTTATTCTATTGTAAAATCTATCACACTTAGTCAAGGTTGTAAATGCACTCCGTTATAGTTTTACCAACTTCATAAACGTATGGTGAGTCTCATTAATATTGGCGTTTTTCGCTCGACAAAAAAAAAAAACGCTTGTTAAACCTAGTGCATTGTCCAGACATAAAAATTTATTTTACTATTTTGCATTACTAGGGACTACATATTAATATATAAAAAAAAAAACTAAACATTATTCCAGTAGACTAGAAAATAAAATAACGTCTAGAACTTAAAAAACATGGTGTTATCAATATTGATTTTTTTTTAATATAAGGAAGGAAGGATGAAAGGAGAAAAAACAGCATATTATTAAAAATTAATATTTCACACACGGCGGTCTGATTCATCCCACATATTTTTGATAGGGTTCATGCGTGGTGATTGGGGAAGGGAATCAAGCACTTTGTGGTACTTTTATAAGAGCCATTCATAAAATGAACTGGGCTTATGGATGAGGTCGATGTCTTGATAGAATTTGAATGTTTCCAAAATACCAGGTTTCTCCGCACTTTCTTTCAAATTTTCCTTCAATATCCTTAAACAACCTTCCTAGTTTAACATGCCACCAATTTTCCGACTCCATTGGCTCCCCAATTGCATACCCAAACTATAACATGGTCATTGCTATGCTTGCCGTAAGCCGTTGTTACAAGGACGTAACAGGAAGGTAAAGAGTAGAATTTGCAGGGAAAACGCCCAATTCATAATAACTGCTGATGACAGCAAATATAACGGAAAAAATGAACTTCGAAACGTCTTTTCCTGTCTTATCCTTCTATTACGTTTTTGTACCAACGACATAAGGCGAGCATAGCAATGGTCACTGGCAAACTTGGTATTTTGAAAACATTCAAATTCTACCAATATATCGATTTCAAACATAAGCCTTGCTCACCCAATATCTTCCGTCCAAGATCTGAAAAATTCAAGAAGATTTTACAAGAAGAAGCTCCCTGTTGCCTACACAAAAAAAATTATACAAAATATGTCAAAATGACGTTATTAAGCAACAAGAATACCCCACTAAACAATAATTTTTAATAATATGCTATATTTTCCTTTTCATCCTTTCTTCCTTATATGAAAAAAACCCAATATTAATGGTACCATGTTTTTGATTTCTTGAAGTTATTTAATTTTCTTGTCTACTGGAATAACCTTTCGTTTTTTTTTTAGTAATATAGTAAAACAAATTTTTATGTTTGGACAATGGACTAGGTTTAACAAGCGTTCATTTTTCGTCGAGCGAAAATCCCAATATTAATGAGACTCACTATGTGTAAACAGTTTACATTTTAATACGGGAAAACCGCTGTAACTAGATTGTAAAATAGTGAAAACAGGATTAGAACAATATAAAAGTTTCTCTGTTGTATTTGTCAAAAGGTATATTCCAAATTCTAATAAATAAAACCAAAGGAGCAGAAAAAAAGGCAATTTATAAATAACGCAAAGTTGCTTCGCATCTTTTCGTTTATTTTGTCTTTTTCGTGTTTGCTCTTAAATGAAAATGAGAAGAACTGAAAGCTTCTGTGTTTATAAATTCATATTTAATTTCTTCATTTGTTTACTCATGATAGGGTACATTCATTTTCTCAAAACGTTTGCAACGTCCAGAAAGCAACTTCGGAAACCCTGCAAAATATATATATTCTTGATCAGCAACAAATAGAATGATTAAACATGCATGGTTATCCGCATATGTAATATCTGTTGTACACATTTTTTGGCCGCAAAAACAAAGCACGTCCGTCTGCCCAACCGTGTAGTATCTGCAGAAACCTTTCTCCCGTTCGGAAAAATGAAGAAAACTCTGCAAATTTGCAAAAGATTTTGAAAATGATCCCAACCGGTCAAAGGGTGCCCCTACAATACCCACAAGCCTATGCAATGAAACTATGAGCATCTTTGTGCTCCATGTTTTTTGCTTGTTAGTAATTTTTTAATTTGAAACTAGGAAAAAAGTCAGCCACGCTCACACAATATTGTAGAGTATAGAAGTTTAGTTTTTTTTTTAGTTGTTAATGGGTGTAAAATATTAGGGCATGACTGATTATAATTTGTTTGTTCACTTTAAATAGTTGTGTTCATTTATTTATTTATTTTAGTTTCAATTAATGGAGACATTCGTTGGGCCGAGAGAGTGTAGTACCCCTGTAGTACAAGTTCCTGAGTATAAGAAAGATAATAGCAGATTTAATAGAGACTATGCAATATTTTAATATGGAAATATTATAATAAAAGAAATTAAAACGAAAGAAAGGGATAAGTTATCGTACTATAATTTACAAATTGCATATAGGAGTTACAAGTCCAAAGTGAGAGTTACGGATTGGCTCTCTAGTCACATAGAAATCAGTCACAGGAAAAAATAGAAGAAAATATAAGCAAATGCAGCTAGATAGTAGCAGATTGAAAGTAGTAGCATAAAACATAAGTAACATTAAAGTTGGTTAGTAGTATCGAATAGATATAAAACCAACGAGGACGATGACCACAGGATCGCTCAGACGAATTGAAGATTATAAAGAAGATCGAATATCCTACTCGTTAGTAGCAAAGTGCGAAGTGAATTGACTGAGCGGAAAGTAGCTCCACCATCGCTTAACTCGAACTACGACGGATCACTTATAGCAACTGCTTCTGATTCTAGAAATGATGACCTACGGATTCTTACTAGAATGAGTAACATATATTTGAAGTGACTGGCCACATTTTATCACCCTAAAAAAGAGGAGCAAGTTGCGACTTTGGACGAACTGCTTGAAGGTATAGCCGAGGAATCGCTTCACATGTTCAGAGATACGGGCCCGTCTACGGACACTGTGCAGATAGCGAACAATTGTATTGGTTGTAGTCTAGCGAAACTATGAGCCACAGTGCCGGACACCACTTCTAAGCCATAGAGAATATGCGGTACCAACAAAGCCTCATTTACTCGATTGATGTACCTAGATTTTGAAACAAATTCCACGCAAAGCTCCTACCACTTTGCCATGTATTTAATCTATATGCTCCTCAAAAGGGAGGCTATAGGCAATACATATACCCAGGCACTTTAGTTGACCAGCAATAGCTATTCTATGTACACCATTAAAAAGTTAACTTCGGGGACATGATGTTCGGCATTACTAAAGACCGTAGCCTTAGATTTCGTTGAATTAATAGGTAAGGAGTTCTCAAGTAACTATTTCAAAAAAAGCCCGAGACTATAATTAATGTTAGACTCTGAATAAAAGAAAAATGTCATCCGCAAATAAGTATAGCCTACAAACAGTAGTTTCAATGAATTTTGGAAGATCGTTGACCATATATAATGGAAAGAAGAAGACGTAAAACGGAACTCTGAGAATAAGCGACAAATTCCTGAATAAGTACCATTAATATCGACAAATTGAGATCCACGAGTTAAGTATGAGTTAATAAGTTTACGCAGATTTAGAAAGCTTATATAGCCTATAAAACTTTCGAATTAATACACAACAACTAGAGGAATTAACGGCTTTACGTAAGTCCAGATACATTAAGAACGTCAAGAATCTCTCATTAACATTATTTCTAATGGTATCAGTTAAATTCAGTAAAAAACTAGCGGTATTACATATATGTCCACAATAGAAGGCGTATTGAGAGGGTGAAAAGATATTATAAATAGAGGAGAGAATCTGATCTCTAAGAATATGTTCAATAAGCTTCGACAAGGTATGGAGAATCGAGATTGGCCTCAGATCGTCTAAGGCAACAGTTTTAGCTTTCAGAATAGAAACAGCGAGGGAAATTTTCCAAGCAATGGGGAACTTATTTCGAAACAAAATTAATAAGAAATGTTAGCATAGGGCAAACGTAAGGGAAAATAAGCTTAATAAAAAAATGGGGTTTCCATCATTTCCAATAGATTTAGATTTGACTCTGTTCAGGGCCAAACACAGATCATCATCAAATATACATCCAAATGAAAAAGAACCGTCTACAATTCCAGACGTTTTATCAGGCTCATGTGTGAGCGACATTAGCAAAAGAGCTATTAACCACATCGACATCAAAGTTTTATCAGGAGCCATTATCCTCACAAAAACTATAACTTGTCGAAACTTTTCACAAAGCCGATGGGTCAATTCCAGAAAATAACGTAGCGAAGTATTTAATCCGTCCCTTGCGAATGATTCTTTTTGCTCTGTTGCGATAGCGAAGATAGACTTTACAATCGTCATCGAGCGCACACATTGATAAGTTGAATATGACTTGACTTTATCCAAGTTTCAATTTCATTAGGGGTTTTCTTTCCTGGAATAAGGCATACAAAGATTCGATAAAGAAACTCAGAAGATACCATCGTGAGTCAATATTAGGGGATCTAAGGAAGGAAGGTGAGTCAAAGCAGGCTATTCCAGGTAAGGAACCCAACGCAATCAATCTGAAGCGTCTGTGTTGAAAGTATGGCATCACGATTACTCGATTAATATGGGGGTAGCAATAATTAAAGCATGGTTCGATATGGAAGGGCATTCCGTCTGATCATAGTCATTAATCATAGAACAATGGCTCACCAACCAAAAGTCCAACGATGAAGCGGGTCGATGTGCAACACTAAAGAGTGTTGGCTTAGAATTACGGAGTATAGATAAACCGCCTTTAAAACGGAGCGATTTCGTAAGGTTAAAATTCAAACCATCCACAACAATAATTTTAGAAGAGTTTAAAAATAAGTTGAAATGTTTTGTTTCGAAAGGGGCAAGATCCAGAGTTCAGCAACTCTGCGCCCGGGTTGTGGTCGTGTTTTTTTACTTTGCGTGTATAAATTTTGTAATTCTTCTTTTATTTTTCATTTTAAACAGTTTTAAAGTCTGAACACTTATAAAATTGCTATATGTAGTGAAATATATTGAACGTTTTTCTTGTTCTTGCCTGCCAAATATCCGCCTTTGTTTGCATCATTTACGGGTTTCTTTGTGTTTACTGTGCTTGCATTGTAAATGCATGTGATAAACTTTGGTGTTTTGCCTTGCGGTCATCACCTCTCGCTTCGTATATAGCTGCCAATGTTGGCCTAGCCACTTCCTTACCAGCTTTCAAGGGTATTTGTGGATCTGTCATCGTCAAATTCGGTGAATGTATTGAGTGCTTCAGGCTTGCTTTCAAAAAACATCAATATCGTTCCCATCGAAAGCTTAGCTGATAAGAGTATTAATTCCTCGCATGTCACGAGGGCGTCCCCTCCTGATAGTTACATTCGGCCTAAGATTCAGAAAAATATAATGTAAACAAAAACAGTGAATGTTCGTTTCCTCCTAGATCATGTTGTGCAGCTGCAGAGCCCCAAGTTGCGTACACAAGCAGAACCACTCCTTTTATTTTGTCGCCATCTCAAAATTCTCAACCCCTGCTTCAAATACTAACTTTTCTATTACGAATGTTGTCTCCTTGACAACAGTTCAGCCTCGCAAAGTAATATTTGTGTCAAGACTGACACCGTATACTTCAAGTGATAACATAAATGGTAATCTTGGTGCAAAAGCCTAACCTGCTAATTTTATTCGTGTCAGCATTTTCAAATTCTCTCCATCTTAAAATATAGCTATCTCTTTCTTTAAGATTTTAGTTCCAACTGATGCTGAAAATAGTAATATTTTGTTAAACAAATCTTTGTGGCCCCTGCGATCCTTAATAAAGGTATTCCTGTTTTTCCTGTTTTTTACTGAAACTTGGTTGAAGCCTGTTTTACATTTGTCAGAGCTTTCCCCCAACACCTTTCATGATTTAAGAAAAGACCAATTAAATATTATTTGTGGTGGTGTTTTAATTGCCATATCAATAACCTTTCCGCCCTACTCATTTGATTTTCCAACCCCTCCCAACGTCGAATATATTGCCACTTGTGAAAAAATTGATAATAAACATTTTTATATACGTATCTACGTTCATCCAAACGAGGATATTTCCACATATAAGATATATACTGCCCTTATTTGTGGTGTGGGCGAAGCGTCGAAACCTGCTAATATGGTCATAGTGTTGGGTGACTTTAATTTACCGCAAGCGACTTGATCTTATAGTGATAACCCAGGCTCCCCACTTCAACTTCTGAAAAAGCTACTGTATTTTTCAATGAGTTATTTGACCGAAACTTACTTCAATACAATAATGGCAGACTGTTAGACCTTTGCTTTGTTCATTTCTAAGAGGTAGTTGTAAGTCGCTGATCACCTTTCAGTTTATCGGAGGATCCGTATCATCCAGTAATTTGTTTGTTCTCTCATTACGAGAAACCTCGTTCTACGATATTAAACCTAACTATTTCTGCATCGGTTAAGATCTGACAACCGCTCCGTCAAAGCACTTGCCGGCCATGGTTGTATAAAGTTATTAAATCCACGCTTGGCAAGTATATTAACTTAAAAAGAACTTTGATGTCAAATTCAAAAAAATCGATGAATACTGACTCACAATTACCAGGTACAGATACTTCAAGAAAAAAATTTAATTTAATGCCATTAGATACAAAGATGTATATATCACCACCGCGAGCATGTAACCTGTCGTTCCTATGGTAAAATCAAGTATATTAAGAGAACGATTGGGAATATATGGTTTCAACCAGGGGGTAATCATGTAGGTACGCAACAGTGACGTTAAGCGTAACTACAGTTACCAATAAAACACAATCGTGTAAGCAAATTTGTTGGCGATTGCCGCCAAAATCCGCTCCCTGAGCTACGTCAAATTTAGTGACAATAAAATTGCTGACACCAAATTTGCATTAGTAGTGTAAGTGTTAACCAAGAAAAGTTACCGCGAATCTCTCTTTCACAGCTGTATTTACAAATGTACAAGAAGTGTCTAAACAACTGTTAGAAAATGAATTATCTTTCATTTTGAATATTGAACTGTGTGCTTAATTAAATTTGTGAATTGTGAAGAAAAAGAAAAGAAAAAATTTAGTAAAAGTAAGTATAATTTTTACACCCTACACCACTTGTGGTATAGGGTACATTAACTTAGTGCGGTCGAATGTAATACGCAGAAAGGCTTAAGATGTACCCACCCTTTATTATATCGATCGATTCAGAATCATTATCTGAATTGATCAACAACGATTTTCACGAAAATTGATTCTTTGTAGAGCAAAAAAGTCTGTCTATGATGAAAATTGACCCATAATAGTAATTTCTTCCAAAAATGAATTCCACAAAATTTGGGCCATCTACCCCTATTTGTGGAACTTGCCCTTTGTAAGGGTTAAAGTTGTACTAAATTAGGTTGCGTTTTGCGCCCGCTTCCCCAGAAATACGCAGATGAAAAATACGCCTTTATATACAAACAAGATATAATTTTTGTGTTCTATAATAAAAATGTTAGATAACGTGGTGTAGGGTATTTAATGGTCGGCCTTGCCCGACTATAATGTTTTTACTTGCTTTTTAAATATCGATCAAAACAAGGTATTATAAATTCCTTTTATGCTTGTTCATTGAAGAAGAGAACGAGGAGAGCCGCGACGCATAAGTAAGGCGTTACCCCAAAACCAGTAAATAATTTGGTTTTAATATTTGCGAACGACGTACAAATATACATTATATTGTTGTGTGTAGATTTATGCAAAAGTTTCTCGTTTCCAAAACTTTTCATTACGTCCTGTGAAAAATTGGAATGAGTGGCGGCATGAGAAGCATGAGAAACATAAATTCTGTCAGTGTTGAGGTTAGCCATGACTTTAGAGTGGCTGGCGCCTTTTGCGACCATACTGTAAATGTTGTACAAAGCACGTCATCAATTGCTTTATCAGAGCTGCTACTAGACTTTGAAACAAAACCTTCTGCAGAAAAGAAAGCAGTTTTTAGTAACCAGGAGAAAAATACACCCGAATCGGGATGGTACTAAGTAATTTGAATAATGATGTATACATAGAAGTATAAACTTCCTCTTTTTAATAAATATAAATATATCTTTTTAGATTTGCGATCATGAAATGAAAATCATGGTAGTCAATTTCAAATTCTCGAATCCTGCCATGATTTGCATGTGTGGAGTTACTGTGGTGAAAGAGTTTATCTAAAAATCCATTGGATTAGGCATGATAGCAATGGTCGGTAAGCGGTAAATAAAAAAAATATTAAAGCGCCAAAAAATTACATCCCTATGATTTTTTTATGTGATAGTGAATATGCCCTAAAGCCTTGGTTGATGACACTTCACTAAAGTTCGGCGGATCCCATAAAAAAAATACAGGGCAATCCGTTCCAAGGCGAGGAGAAATGCCGAAAGATACATTGGTTAGTATTTCAAAACTCGAACATTTCTCCAGTTCGCTAGGCTATTCTACAGGAAGCGCGAAGGAGCTGCTACAGTTCAAAGAAGCTGAAGTTGTGTGGAGGCATTTAATTTGAGGCAGTTGGGTGCGAAAATTAGAGGATTGCTGGCACGAAATTTATAAACGTAATAAAAATACCAAAACTAAAAATAATTTTTAAAGTTGTAACGTGCACAAAAATTTACATAAAAATTAATAAATATTAAAAGTATTGCTCCCTATTTTGATTGAAAATTAAATATCGATTTCTTGTAAATCGATTATAATCATTTCACTGTTCAAATTCATTCATCATTTTATTGCCTAGCATAAATTCTACAAAACTTTTCTTTCATTTCATTATGCTTATTATTGTAGTTTGTTTATACAAAACAAACGTCAATTTGGCTCTCATTTTTTACGCCTCACCCAGTTATTCAAAAAATGTAAGGGGGTAGCATTGAAAAGTAGGCAATACTAGTACATGATTAGCCTCTTGGTAATAATTAATTTTCTACCAAAAAAAAGACGATAATCACGGCGATAGTAGTCGGCTTACACGATTACCCCCCGATTTCGAAAGGTCAAAGTTACAAGCCACAATATTTTTAAATTCGTTAAACTTAGTAGAACACAGGCAAGACTTCATTCTTTGGCAGTTAATGTGCGCAATTGTCAAAAGATTAGCGCTTTTACGATCAGATAAGTTAACCAAAGAACTGCTACTTATAACGGGGCCAATATTATAGTTATTTCTGAATATAGTTAATAAGATTGACGTAAATGGTAGGAAAATGAAAGTAAGAAGTATAATAATTCCTAACAATCAATAAATTACTGCTCATTTAACGAATACATTTACTTTATCAACGGGAGTAAGAAAAAAAAGCAACAAGGTTCAACGAATTTTAACGTTAATTGTTGAGTGGTTGATGAAATCAGTAGGGAGATTAGATTAAGAATAAGGATGTAGGTTAGTAGTAGTAGCTGATTAATCCGAATATAATTTGATTTTTATCTTTTGTTCTTTTTCTTTCATTAATATGGTTTGCTAGAATGAAATTACAGGTCGGGCTTTGCTGCGTATTAATGATTCATCTCTTCAAAGAATGGGAATCGACAACAATTGCCACAGAGAAAACATTTGGAGAGAAATTGTAAAACAACGTTTGAAAACTGATATTATGGAAATACGCGACATGGAACGAATTATATGTCAGCATGCAGTTACAAAAATGGCACATGTCAAAGGGATCGAATGAATTAACTGTTAAGAAGGTTTATTAATCATAAAATTATAATTATTAAGAACAAAGAATTTTAAAGAAAAGCTGATATTTGGCTCTAATAAAAGTAATCGGAAATATTTCAATAACGTAGTTTTTGATAATAGAACTTAAGACTACCAACTGCTCATTTTTTTGATAAAATGAAAGATCGATAATTTAGAACCTAATTCTGGATAGTAAGTTTGCTATCATAGTAAAGAAATGCAAATTCTCTACAGATTCGCCATCCTGGGTAATAGGTTGTCGAAAGTTTTTGTGGAACATATTTCTACCTTGAAAAATACAAACACATCAAATCTATACAAGGATAAAACATAAAGAAAAGGAACATCCAAGACAAGTACAATGGGTGGAGCTAGCTTATCAGGGATACGTCCATCCGTTCACAGCGTGCGAGCTGTTTGACCGTATTAACATATACAGTTTTTTCATTACACGACAGGGAGCAACATGTTTAGATTACTAGATTTCATATGTTAACTAAAGGTGGTGTCCGATAGTCAAAGAAGGCTCAGATAAGAACACAACGTATGTAACACAAAGATGACGGGCAACGTGGCGCAAATCTCATTAGAATTGGTTTACATTTTCAGACAGACAGATGTCGTCTCATAACTGTTTCGTTGCTAGTTTTCTTTGATTACGAAGATATATGTTAATTTTTTTAATTTTGAAGTTCATCCGTACACAAACGTGTGTGCATTTTATTTTGGTTATAGAACACATGAGTTTGATTGTTGATTCTTGGCATATGTCCTTGTCAAAATATGAACCGAAATTTGTTTAAGGTGTCCGACATGGTGCAATACTTTGAATACTTTGGCGTTTACTTATAAATAGCTCTGGCACTATGATTGTGTAGCAGTTAGTTTTTGCACAAGCCATCGACTATTTATGGTGAATTATTGTTAATGTTAGGTTATACTTTATGTTCGTCTTCGAAGAGAAACATAATTTTTGGACGAATTTTGCTTTCTGACTTATTGGTAAAAATCCGAAGAGTCTAAAAGTCTTCTTTCCTTTCGATAATTACATATTTCATTCATTTTCATTTTTTGCGTGATCGGCGTATTTCATTCTTATTTTTTTTAGATTTTATTAATATAACATATTTAATTTTTTTAATAATGATGATAATGATGATTAAAACTATTTAAAGAAAAATAAAGAAAAAGTAAGAAAATAAAAAGGACAAAAAGAAGAAAAAAGAGAAAGGAAAAGCATGTACACATGTACATACAGAGGCACACCGACGAACTGTTTAGAGGTAAACACCCAAGTCCTTGCAAACATGCAAAAGCTTGATAACCGATAATAATGATATTTATTCCACTTATACAGAAACTCAACTAAAACAAACAACAGTCGAGTTCAAATGACTCTTAAAGTAAATCTTAAATTAATTATTATTAAAAAAACTTAGTATAAGTACAANACGAACATTCACTGTTTTTGTTTACATTATATTTTTCTGAATCTTAGGCCGAATGTAACTATCAGGAGGGGACGCCCTCGTGACATGCGAAGAATTAATACTCTTATCAGCTAAGCTTTCGATGGGAACGATATTGATGTTTTTTGAAAGCAAGCCTGAAGCACTCAATGCATTCACCGAATTTGACGATGACAGATCCACAAATACCCTTCAAAGCTGGTAAGGAAGTGGGTAGGCCAACATTGGCAGCTATATACGAAGCGAGAGGTGATGACCGCAAGGCAAAACACCAAAGTTTATCACATGCATTTACAATGCAAGCACAGTAAACACAAAGAAACCCGTAAATGATGCAAACAAAGGCGGATATTTGGCAGGCAAGAACAAGAGAAACGTTCAATATATTTCACTACATATAGCAATTTTATAAGTGTTCAGACTTTAAAACTGTTTAAAATAAAAAATAAAAGAAGAATTACAAAATTTATACACGCAAAGTAAAAAAACACGACCACAACCCGGGCGCAGAGTTGCTGAACTCTGGATCTTGCCCCTTTCGAAACAAAACATTTCAACTTATTTTTAAACTCTTCTAAAATTATTGTTGTGGATGGTTTGAATTTTAACCTTACGAAATCGCTCCGTTTTAAAGGCGGTTTATCTATACTCCGTAATTCTAAGCCAACACTCTTTAGTGTTGCACATCGACCCGCTTCATCGTTGGACTTTTGGTTGGTGAGCCATTGTTCTATGATTAATGACTATGATCAGACGGAATGCCCTTCCATATCGAACCATGCTTTAATTATTGCTACCCCCATATTAATCGAGTAATCGTGATGCCATACTTTCAACACAGACGCTTCAGATTGATTGCGTTGGGTTCCTTACCTGGAATAGCCTGCTTTGACTCACCTTCCTTCCTTAGATCCCCTAATATTGACTCACGATGGTATCTTCTGAGTTTCTTTATCGAATCTTTGTATGCCTTATTCCAGGAAAGAAAACCCCTAATGAAATTGAAACTTGGATAAAGTCAAGTCATATTCAACTTATCAATGTGTGCGCTCGATGACGATTGTAAAGTCTATCTTCGCTATCGCAACAGAGCAAAAAGAATCATTCGCAAGGGACGGATTAAATACTTCGCTACGTTATTTTCTGGAATTGACCCATCGGCTTTGTGAAAAGTTTCGACAAGTTATAGTTTTTGTGAGGATAATGGCTCCTGATATAACTTTGATGTCGATGTGGTTAATAGCTCTTTTGCTAATGCCGCTCACACATGAGCCTGATAAAACGTCTGGAATTGTAGACGGTTCTTTTTCATTTAGATGCATATTTGATGATGATCTGTGTTTGGCCCTGAACAGAGTCAAATCTAAATCTATTGGAAATGATGGAAACCCCATTTTTTTATTAAGCTTATTTTCCCTTACATTTGCCCTATGCTAACATTTCATATTAATTTTGTTTCGAAATGAGTTCCCCATTGCTTGGAAAATTGCCCTCGCTGTTTCTATTCTGAAAGCTAAAACTGTTGCCTTAGATGATCTGAGGCCAATCTTGATTCTCCATACCTTGTCGAAGCTTATTGAACATATTCTTAGAGATCAGATTCTCTCCTCTATTTATAATATCTTTTCACCCTCTCAATACGCCTTCTATTGTGGACATATATGTAATACCGCTAGTTTTTTACTGAATTTAACTGATACCATTAGAAATAATGTTAATGAGAGATTCTTGACGTTCTTAATGTATCTGGACTTACGTAAAGCCTTTAATTCCTCTAGTTGTTGTGTATTAATTCGGAAGTTTTATAGGCTACATAAGCTTTCTAAATCTGCGTAAACTTATTAACCCATACTTAACTCGTGGATCTCAATTTGTCGATATTAATGGTACTTATTCTGGAATTTGGCGCTTATTCTCAGAGTTCCGTTTTAAATCTTCTTCTTTTCATTATATATGGTCAACGATCTTCCTAAATTCATTGAAACTACTGTTTGTAGGCTATACTTATTTGCGGATGACATTTTTCTTTTATTCAGAGTCTAACATTAATTATAGTCTCGGGCTTTTTTTGAAATAGTTACTTGAGAACTCCTTACCTATTAATTCAACGAAATCTAAGGCTACGGTCTTTAGTAATGCCGAACATCATCTCCCCAAAGTTAACTTTTTAATGGTGTACATAGAATAGCTATTGCTGGTCAGCTAAAGCGCCTGGGTATATGTATTGCCTATAGCCTCCCTTTTGAGGAGCATATAGATTAAATACATGGCAAAGTGGTAGGAGCTTTGCGTGGAATTTGTTTCAAAATCTAGGTACATCAATCGAGTAAATGAGGCTTTGTTGGTGCCGCATATTCTCTATGGCTTAGAAGTGGTGTCCGGCACTGTGGCTCATAGTTTCGCTAGACTACAACCAATACAATTGTTCGCTATCTGCACAGTGTCCGTAGACGGGCCCGTATCTCTGAACATGTGAAGCGATTCCTCGGCTATACCTTCAAGCAGTTCGTCCAAAGCCGCAACTTGCTCCTCTTTTTTAGGGTGATAAAATGTGGCCAGTCACTTCAAATATATGTTACTCATTCTACTAAGAATCCGTAGGTCATCATTTCTAGAATCAGAAGCAGTTGCTATAAGTGATCCGTCGTAGTTCGAGTTAAGCGATGCTGGAGCTACTTTCCGCTCAATCAATTCACTTCGCACTTTGCTACTAACGAGTAGGATATTCGATCTTCTTTATAATCTTCAATTCGTCTGAGCGATCCTGTGGTCATCGTCCTCGTTGGTTTTATATCTATTCGATACTACTGACCAACTTTAATGTTACTTATGTTTTATGCTACTACTTTCAATCTGCTACTATCTAGCTGCATTTGCTTATATAACAAATTATAATCAGTCATGCCCTAATATTTTACACCCATTAACAACTAAAAAAAAAACTAAACTTCTATACTCTACAATATTGTGTGAGCGTGGCTGACTTTTTCCTATTTTCAAATTAAAACATTACTAACAAGCAAAAAACGTGGAGCACAAAGATGCTCACAGTTTCATTGCATAGGCTTGTGGGTATTGTAGGCGTACCCATTGACCGGTTGGGCTCATTTTCAAATCCTTTTGCAAAATTGTACGGTTTTCTGCATTTTGCCGAACGGGAGAAAGGTTTCTGCAGATACTACGCTATAGGGCAGACGGACGTGCTGAGGTGGATTCCGAATTTGAGTCTGACCAATAATTTGTATACTTTATGAGGATTTTAAAGCTTGTTTCTGCGCGTCTTAAGGGTGTTAAAAAAAGTGATTACACAAAGTTGATACATTATAATATTGGGTAGCTCAGATCTACTTGTCGCATTTTTTTACAAGTACAATTCTTTACACACAGTTAGTCTCATTGATATTGGGTTTTTCGCTCGATAAAAAATAAAAACTTGTTAAACCTAGCCCATTGTTCAAACATAAAAATTTGTTTTACTATTTTGTACTGCTACGAACTACATATTAATATATAAAAAAAAAAACAAAATATTATTTCAGTAGACAAGAAAATTAAATAACCTCAAGAACTTGAAAAACATGGTGCTATTAATATTGGGTATTTTTCATATAAGGAAGGATGAAAAGAAAAAAAAAACAGCATATTATTAACAATTAATATTTGGTGGGGTATACTTTTTGCTTAATAACTTCATTTAAACGTTTTGATATATTTTGTATAATTTTTTTTGTGTAGCAAACAGGGATCTTACTTCGTTCTTCTTGTAGTCTATTTTTTAGAACTTCGACAGAAGAGATTGAGTGTTTTCATACACGGCGGACTGACTCATCCCACAAATTTTTGATAGTGTTCATGCGTGGTGGTTGGGGAAGGGGATGAAGCAAATTGTTGCAGTTATATAAGCGCCATTCTTAAATTAAGCAGGGCTTATGGTTGAGATCGATATCTTGGATGATGATCCTGTACGATCATATGTGGTCCGCCAATTATACTGCTAAACATTTCGTTTCTGGCATTAGTGTGCATTTAATAATTATGTGAATTAGAAATATAGCATCTCGTAATAGTCTGATTCTTATAAACTTGATGTAACAGCAATAACCTGTGCACTAGGAAAGTCAACTATAACATCGTTATCAATAACAGTTACGGTAACGCTACCATCATCCCCATCCTCACTTCAGGTTTATTTTTATATACCACATGTGGTACAGGGTATATTAGGTTTGTGCGAACGTATGTAACACGCAAAAGTGTTTAAGATAGACCAATCTTTTATTATATATTATGCCAGAATCATTTTCTGAATCGATCGGTACAATAAGTCTGTCTGTCCGTCCGTCTTATGTTTGTTAATGTAAATTCGTGTTCAAGCTACAGGTCGCTATTGTTGAGATATTTCGATGAAATATGATACACGGAATTGTTTTGGCCCAAGTACGAACGCTATTGAAAATGGTTCGGATCGGTCCACTTTTTCTGACACTCCCCATACACAGCCGTATTCTGAAAAGTGTTGACATAGAAAAATTGCAACTTTCAAACGTTGAACTAGCTGTGGCAATTTTTTAACTTCGTTCTCATAGAACGAAAACTGAAGTTCATCTGACAAAAAGATGAATTTTCAATGCTTCATGTTGAAACTTAGTTCACCATGAATTTAAGCTAAAAAAATTAGCTGTACTAAATTTGGATCATCTCGGCCTATTTTTTGGATCCCACCCTATATAAGGATTTTCACGAAAATTTTTCCGTTTTAGGGCAGAAAAGTAACTTTTAATATGATATGATGAAAGTTGATCGATAATAGTACTTTGACATAAAAATTAATTATGCTGAATTTCAAATACTTACCACAATTTTTAAACCACTTGAGCGTAACCATTCTTACGGAAAGTAAGTCTTTATTTGCAAAGATGTCTAAAGCATCCGGACAGCATGCTTTGTTAAGCCTCGCTCACACCGTAGGACCCACTTGACTTATCCTATCACATTGTTAAGTTTATATCAATTTTTTTGACAAGAGGAGTAAACTTACCTCTTATATTTGGTAATTGCTAAGTAGTCGAAAGCAGGCTGATACCTAACTACCCCCAATAATTGTAACCACTGGAGATCTATTGGACGATAAGCTACCCTTGAGTAACGTCGTTACAATTTTCTGCGATCACATATTCACATCCACATTATTGCCCCATTCAGTTTCTCCCTTAAGAACCCTATACAAGTGACCCCAAGGATCATGGCGCTTGTTAGAGTCAAATGATCTCCATTCGTTTACTTTTGTCTTGACAAGTCTTCGCTTGTATTCGTTAACGCACTCCTACAATTCAGCCCTCAGGTGCTTTACATTTGCATTGGGCCGTCTCGCACGTGGGAATTTCTTCTTAAGTCTGCGAGCTGCTCTTCGTCTATCAGATAGACCGTGAACCCCCTTTCGATTTCTCTGATGATGTGTCTCAAGAAGAAAGCTGTTGACACCCCAGATCGATTTAGTGATAAAGTCAACTTGCTCATCCAATAGTTTTTTCTCGAAGACCCTAAGCAGAACGAGAGTAGCCGCTTTCCTAATGTGGACCCAGTTGCTAGCCCAACATTTCATGTTTAGCAGTGTGGGCTCAGGACGAGCGTAGTTAGTTAAGAACTTGATTACATGGTCTCATTAGCACCCCAACCACCTTTAACCACCCAAGAAAATTCAAAAACCCTTATAGCTTNCTCGCTCGAATGGCGATAAATTCGACGTCAGGAGACGTGGGAAATTTAATTGAATAAGACGGGACTGACGCAGATATGGCAAATAATACACCGCCACCAATGCAATTAGTTCCGACGAATGTATATCAGGTTTTAACCAAGTTGCAGTGAAAGCAAAACAGAAAAACTCAGTGCTTACTGACTATAGTAAATAAGATGTAAAGTGTATTTCAATTTTCAAATCTTATGAAGATATTAAGATTAGAACGATTAAATACGACATAGGCAAAGGATGCATTTAGGAGAATTGATTTGATAGTTTTTAATGATATCATTTATATTTTGCAAAGAACTCTAAAAGGATTGAAAACTTCAAAATTTTATCCACATTGACTAAGCTTTATGAAAGTAAAGTTCCACCAAATAATCTCGGTGAATCGATTGTACTATTAATTAAGAAGCAAAAACAGAGCATAAATTCACGTTCTTCAAATGACGGTAAGGCTAACGAAAGCAATTCGTAAGAGGTTCGTAAGAGTTAATCTTCCTTTTAGGAAGCCATGTTGAAATGGAAAAATGTAGGGTTTGATAGTGAAAGATATTTGCTGAGTAACAATTCAAACAATGTAAGACACTCAGTCTGGCAATACTTCAACGGTTCTCGACCAGATGTCTCCTTCCACCTTTGTGAATTGGAATAAGGAAGTTATTCTTTCAACACAAAGGAAAAATGCACGTTTTCAAGGAAAGATTAAAAATGTTTGAGATAGCACCACTTAATTCCTGAGAGCACGACTAGCGTAGCAAAACTATATTTCAGTTAACTTAAACCTTGTAATACGTCTTTATGTGAAATAACTAAATATGGAATCGAGATCAAGTTTGTTATTTGGTATGCGCAATTATCAGTTTAATCGGAATCAGCAATAGGGAAAATTTGAGAGAAGTATTTAGCAAAGAGATTCGAGGTTTCAATGTCACGAGAGGATTTGTAGCCATTAGGGGAGATAGAGGAGGGATAGATGGATATTTTTTTCTAGAGTTGATGAATTTATAAAAATATTTAGGGTTACTAAGAAGCGAGGATTTTACCCTATGAAGCTAAAAGGAGTAAAATCTAGCCTAACGTGCGAGAGATTGTTTAAATTGTTAGTGTTATTTAAATAGCTATGCTGCTTGTAATGAGATAACAGACAAATTACTGGATGATGCGGATCCTCAAATAAACTGAAAGGTGATCAGATCTCTTAGAAATGAACAAAGCAAAGGGAATCCTTTATTAAGGATCGCAAGGGCCACAAAGATTTGTTTAACAAAATATTAGTATTTTCAGCATCAGTTGGAACTAAAATCTTAAAGAAAGAGATAGCTATATTTTGAGATGGAGAGAATTTGAAAATGCTGACAGGAATAAAATTAGCAGGTTAGGCTTTTGCACCAAGATTACCATTTATGTTATCACTTGAAGTATACGGTGTCAGTCTTGACACAAATATTACTTTGCGAGGCTGAACTGTTGTCAAGGAGACAACATTCGTAATAGAAAAGTTAGTATTTGAAGCAGGGGTTGAGAATTTTGAGATGGCGACAAAATANTGGAAATAGCCATACTAATGACAATCAGCCACACGCGCAACTATCCTGTTATATATACTCAAGCCACGCTGCAGACATCATTAAACGTCCGACAGGAAGACTCTTAAATATATAATTGCTAGAGTTTTGGTGCTCGTGCACACACCGCGTCTGTGGCCTATTTGACCACAGTGTCTACAACCCATGTTTTTAACCCTACACTCTTTAATTCTGTGATCGAAGATTAATGAGGAAACAACTGCGTAACTCATCAAAAAGACGTAGTCTGAAAGGCATGCCGTGGGCGTACATCCTGGCACAGTTCAAGAGGGCCTCCATGGTCTTGCTGGATCTTTTTAGAACCACGTTTGCATCCTTGCCAGTATCCGCCCACGAAGCGGACATACCTGTCAAACTTCTCACTAGAGGATATAACACCCTTGCGATTCATTTCGTACAAGTGATTCATGAAATCATATCGACTGATTTTCGGATGGACCGAGTGAACATTCAACCTTCCCTTAGACAGACACTTTCAGCGCGTCTTCCCCAAATTTCACATTAGCGATGGGAGGGCAGCCAGGGTATCCCCGAGTTTCTTAAAAGATTGTGTAGGCATGAGATCACCTAAGCGATTTCTACCTCTAATCAACCTACATGTTATTACAAACATTTTTTTATCCCCCACACTCTCTAGTTTAAGGGCGTAAGTATATTTATTTCTAGCGTCGGTCGAGTTTAGAAATATTCTCTACATGGACATATTTTGGACCTAGGATGCGTCAAAAAGTGATCGGGAAAAGAGCCGAAAGGGTTATTATACCGAATGAAATTTGACTCTTATGTATAAAAATATAAATTGATTCTAAGTTTACTAGCATAAAAGCACAAATAAAAAAGAATATTGTCATCTAAAAATTCGGCATGAACAAGCTAGACGACTGGCTTCGACTTAGAGAACTTTGAAACCTGCTTAACCACATCCATTACAACATACATGTACACAGGTAAGTGTTTATGTAAGTTTCTCCTTTCTTTGCTTTAAAGTATTTTCAATTCATTTTTTATTTAAATTAGCTTTTTGTAAGAACATATAAGTTTATTTCGATGGTAAGGCGTTTCAGTTTTTGATTTTTCGTTAATCAATATTTTTCACTTTACAATGCTTTGCACTCTATATCAGGTATTCTTAGATTTGTTATGTTTTCTTGATGAAACATGAGTTACAATCATTGTCTTTCGTACAACTATTCTGTAATGCTTTAAAATAGATTTGGCGTAATTGAGAAGAGGCCATGTTATAAGCAAATAAAGGAAATACGTTGTAAAGTCAGGGC
>KK502687.1:0-43978 GCA_000688735.1 Glossina austeni
AACCATCTATCGGCTCGGAACGTACGTATTTATGTAGACCCTTGTGGGCCCTAGACCCCATTTTCAATTTAATAGGGAAATTTGTGTTGACGCATATTCTCAGTTTGCATATGTATGTGCCACGCATAATGCAAAAACAGATGATATTCAGTTTTTACCATTGAGGATATACCGAGAATCCTTTTTAATTTTTGCACTACATTTGCTATCAAGCATAGTAGTACTGCATCTTTTCATCCTCCTTCAAACGGATTAGCTGAACGTTTTATAAGACCTTTTATATCCAATTCAGCTTTAGAAAAGTCGCATTTACGCAAAATCTGCATTGTAATTAAATTGAAAAAATCAGATTAAATTATTTGAAATAACATAAAATTAAATTACGTAGTGCTACAAAAAGTTGCTTGAAAAAAATCTTTGAAGGAGAGGCTAATCTCAATGAAATGTGGAAAGAACAATAAGCATGCATGGGAATGAAAAGGAAGGCAGTTTCAAACAGTGGCTTTTCTCCTAGCAGCCATAAATTAAAATTTTATGACCATATGGAGGTTTTGGGAGATTTCGTGCCACCGAAGAAATGTAACATTTATATGAGAACTGTTTACACAAACATTTTGCCTTTTTGTAAGACTCCAAAAAACGTTATGCTGGTAAAGCATAGATGAAAAATAAATATCACGGAGACGAACTAAGCTCCTGCTGACATTATTTCCCACTCACACAATTTTATTGCTTTATATTGCAGTCGTGTATTCCTGTTTATAACATACCACATCAAATTTAGAAGAAAGTGAAATACTCAGAAGATAGTACTTCGCGAAGTGCTCGACGTCCGTATTATACATTTCGTCGAACGTTCATCTTTGTTTTTATATAAATATCTTACGCAGTACTTCTTGTATTTACGGCAGTGGCAATATCGCTGTAAGAAAATTCCTATTTGTAATTAATATGTATATATATATAAATATAATAAAATCGTGTCTATCTCCCTTTGTCGTTGGGCGCAACCGATGCTGTTGTCAAGGTGAAGTCGGATACTGACCGCCGTATCTTTGGATGCCGCCAGAACTATTGTTAATCTGGCGAGCGAGTACGAGGCCATATTGTTTGGTCTGCTCGCAAAAGTTGCGCGCCTAAAGGGCTGCATTGACGGGGCTGAAAGTTGCGGCGAATGCTTCCCGCCTAGCAATTGTTTTGGTGGGGTACCTCCAACCGCGTCGATCCATGTATCGGCTGTCGTAGCTGCGACGGCTCCTTCGTTGCCTAAACCGGTGGAAACGTGGTCTGTTGTGAGCAATAATAGCTCTGAGACCTCAAGAGGGTGTGGCACTCCCCGTTGGGTAGGCGGGTCCGCGAAATTGAATCGATCAGATCGGGTGGCGCTGTTGTACGTACGCCGTCAATGGCTGAAAGCCACAAAATCGTGACCAAGACAAAGTTCCGGGAAGTTGGGCGCAAAGTGTCTGCTTAAAACAAGCTGGGTCTGAGGGTTGATGTTTTTTCGGTCTGTACGAAAATAAGTCCGCCTGGTTTTATGGAGCATCTATACGAGATGAATCCCGTTCAAATGGTGCATAACAAGAAGTGTCCAGTTTTAAAATGAAGCGAGTGAATGTTTCGCCTTTCATGGTTCAGTAAAAGCTAGTGACATTGACGTTCCTACTGCGAATAGGACAGCTCTCTTGGGTGGCTTGGGTGTCAGTGGCCACGACTGTGCAGCAAACGTGTTGCAGCTTAGGACAGAATTCAGGCAGTGCCTCAACGCATACAAGCGTATGCATGTGGACGAATGCAGAGTTTTTCTCTTTAACATTCGTTATGACCCTTTGGGTCAGGTACACAGAGCTGTTAGAGGCGAAAAGCCACTAGGAATCAGTGGCATTTGCACACGTAACACTGTATTAACCATTCGGAGGGAATGTCTGCAAATCCTAATGGATTTATTCTTTCCTAGACAGTTCGATATTGACCCTCTTAACATTATGATGGGATCCGCACAGGGCAGCGCGCAGTGGACGCGTAATGACTTTGGTTACTAAATGGGGTAATAGTGTGGGCATCAATGTACCACCGGAGAAAATTATAACGGCGCTACTTAAGCGTAACTTATCGTATAACAGACCCCCGGTGATTAGAATGAAAGGAGGTAGTTACAGGTACCGGCCTGACATCAAGTACTTGGGAATTAGCATGAATGATACAGGCAAATTTACCCCTCATTTCCGAAAAATGAAAAGTAAGCTTTAAAATCTGGCAGGGCAGGTTAGTCCTGTCCTAAGACGTGTGTGGTTTGGATTTTATACAGTGGCCTCTTTTGTTGCTTCTGCGACTTATAGGGCGCCGGGGAGGTATCGAAATGTGATCACTGTTGTTGTGTTTTTAAGCTGTCAGCGCAAAATGGTGGTGGCGTGTCTGCCTGTTTGTAAAACGGTTTCAACGGACGCTTTACAGGTTTTGATGGGTGCACTTCCTCTCGGCTTCCTCTTGACTTACGATTAGCCTTGGCTTATATGCTTTGCTTTCTGCTTACAGGTCACGCATCTCTTAATGCATTCTTCATGAAAGAGGCCACTCTGTTACTAGGGGTTGCCTGTGTCCGTCTGAGGACTGGAAACATGTTTTGGTGGTTTGTCCTGAATTTTCTGATTGCAGAAATTTACAGGCAATAGGTATAAGACAGACGAACGATGAAATAGATTTTAGTTCGGCAGTCTACTCTACTGAGACGGTGGTCGCGATTGAAACATTCGCTATGTTTTCACTAAGCGGAGGTACTTTTTGGCTTTGAAGGGAATTGATAGACTTTAATCTGTATTAGTCTCTCGGGTGGTGAAAGGATGAGGTCCATGGAGCTATTAAATCTTGCCAGGGGCTGCTCATCTTTCTGGTATAGTAGAGTGGTGGAAACCAGTTTCTGCACTTCTCTGCATTGCTATTGTTGTATACACTCGGTTGCAGCTTTGCTCATTTTTTCTGCCAGGGTATCGTTTCCCTTAATAAACGAAAAAGGTCGGGATTGGCGTCGTCCGCCCAGTGAGAATTCCAAACGTTTCAACCATATGGATTTTTGTGCGGCAGCCACCAGAGCCACAACTTCTGCTTCCGCTGTAGACACTGCATTAACTTTTTATTATTTTGTACGTTAGAAGATGGTTTCGGACTGATACGAAAGTGCATACGGTTGTGGCATATATATTTCCTCTTCGAAGTTCAATTAAATGTAGACGAGATCAATGTGATTTATCATTAAGTCACATTTCATGCCTAGCGACTTTGAAGAGAGTACAAATTAATCCCTTGTTACTCATACAAACGTTTCATTATACCTTACACATATACCTTGTTTATAGCCTTGGGATACAAGTCTGGCGTTCCTCCCAATTGGAGCGCCAATTTTATCATATTTGGTCTTGAAATTCTATTTATTTTTTATGATTTTCTTGCCCAACAGTGGTTGGATAAACGCTCGAACGCTATTCGACGTCAAAGAATCCATTCCTTCTTTTATTGCAATTTCCCAATCATATTAACGAACGACTTTGCTTCTTGCACTGAAATAAGATCGTTTGATACGATTTCCACATCGCAAAATGAATAAATTTTGTGTGTTCATCTCCACATTCAGCAGGGATATTTGCAAGAGTATCTTGATATCCATACGAACCGCTTTCGGTATTTGCATTTCACTCGTGTAACAATTCAGCGGCAATAGTATTCTCTAAACTGCGTCCGATTAACGCTTCTTTTGCATTTGGCGATTGAATGCAGATAACGAATCGGCACACGAATCACCCCCAAAATCTGTTTCCAGAAAAGGTTACGTCTCTGCTGACAATTATCTGTTTAGTGTTAGAATTAAACTATCGATATGCTGTGTTTTCTAAGCTAAACCCAAGCACGATAGATTCTATCGACTTGCGATTTAATTTACGCCTTTATGTATGAACCATTGCCATGCGTACAGAAACTGATAAGAAACTTAGATTTGGTTTTCTTCTGCACCAAATTTCTTCAGGACTCTTAATGTTGCGGCAAGAAATACGGTTCACTAAATGTATGGCAGTCATAACAGTTCTGCTCCATAGCGTTGGTAAAAACCGGAATCTAGGAGCGTGCTACGTGTTCATTCAACCACTTTTCAATTCTTTCTTCGTTATGAATTCTTGTAATTTTAGTCCAAGTTCCGGTTCCAACACGGCTTTAAAAGTTACGGCAGATTGGAGATTTACTTTTATGTAGCAGTGTAGTTTGGTGCCACTTTTGTTGAAGTAGCCTATTTTCTATACAAAATGTACTCTCGTTTTGTATACATTGCCAGACTAGTAGAACATGACGCTTATACGTAACATATAAATGGAAAATCAAAGCAAATATTTTGGATATATTGTCTTTCGTGTCAATCATCGCTTTTTTTTTATTACCGAACATATTTTTATTATTTTTAATTTTCATAGTGTATTTAATGTCTTCCTAATTTAACAGCAATATAAATACTAACAAAGAATATAATGACAATGGCCAGTGTACTCATATTAGCTCCAATGACACCTTTTTCCAAACGCACGTCGTCACTGTTCTATGACCACACGTTGCGCCTTTCTTCTATAAAATCTGTCTTTGTTTTTTTTTTCTCATCAAAAATTACTGTACATGTGCAGGGATATGTAGAATGTCTATGGAATATAAATTTTAGTTCGTTTATTGTTTCATGTGATCGCTCTACCTGCCCTTGGTCAAAATAATGAAATTTTTTAATTGTAGCTTTAATACATAAGCTTTAAATGCTGTCTTTTAACACCGACTTTAAGAAGTTGTTATGAAGAAAGCCTCCTGCAAACATTAAGATTTGGGCTTAGATCTGTTTGTTACAATTTTTTTTCTTTTATCACTCGTTCTTTCATATATAATATTTATTTATTATTCTTATTTTGAAAGTAAATTTACATTCAACGTTCCTTTCTCTTTTTTTTTCTTAAGCGTGGGTTATCTGGCTACGATAATTAAACTATCACGTGAACAAGAAAAAAACATACAACGCCACCGAATGTCTATGTTTAATAAATTTTTTTCTTTCTCCATTCAGAGCAACGTTTCCATTTCATTTGTATTACTTTCACGGAATATTTCGAAATTCATGGGCATTATCTCATTGGGCATCAATCTCCTTCCGGTATTGGAAAAAGTACTGGTATAACTAATTTAGAAGATTTCTGATCTGAGTCTGTCTGAAAGGCAGTTAGACTTCCGTTAAGGATTACGTACCGAAGATGCCTGAGTGCACATACAAGTACGTGTCAGTGACTTTTTGAGGAGTTTACAGTATTAGCAGCTTATGGTAAATATGCTGTACTTTGCTCGCTTGGGGGTTTATAGAGAACAATTTACACAGTTACCAAGTAAGGAGAAAAAACCGAACGTGTGCTAGTGAGCAGCCCCGATTGTGTGCAACAGGAGCTAGAAAAGTGATTCCGAACTCGATTATTCTATAGTTTGCGAATTACCGCGATTGATCTGTAACTTATATATTGTTGGGCTCAGCAGCTCAGCAGGCATCTAGGTACGTTCATATAGGACTAGGGTTTTCTAGGATGTACTTTCGTGCCGAGAGTGTACAAGGCAATGATGCAAGGCCACTCTGTTACTTGAAGGAGCATGTGCTGGGCGGATATCTGACTTGCTTTCTTGCACACTCTACCGATGTGCATAATATACGTCATGGGAAAATCGACCATTACGAACGCCCCCGCCCAAACTGGATATATCATGACCGGAAATACCACTATGGCTATTATTTTCCCATTGGAAAATCTCGATTCTCTAATATTTGGCATATTCCTCGCCTTTTTAGTGTCCTTTACCTTTCTTCGGAAGAAATTTGTATGCCTCTCCCCATGGATTGATGTCTTCCTGGCACATACGTTTAAATCTTATTATATTGCTGTCTCTTACAACTTTCTTTAGATCACTTAGCAGGTTTTTATAGAGGGTAAGCAGCCCGTTAAAGTTTGGCCTTCTTCTCCAGCGGCGCACTTTTCATCCGGCCTTTAAGCAATTCGCTCTTAGGCAAAATCGCGTTGCGTGATTCTGTCAGCAACTTTGCCACGTTATGCAGAAGTTACGCGCATGTGTTACGCGCTCGGGGGAGTCCATAATAATACGAACAGGTATGCGTGAGAGAGAGAGATAGTGTGTGTGTGTGTGTATGTGTTATGTTGGTATAATTGTCCACCTTTATGTTGAAATAAATGTAGCTGCTTTTATTTTGGCTTGTTTGTTTATTTTTTCGTATGTATGTTGGGTTGTTTGCTTGGTAATTTGTTATCACTGTTCGTCCCTTTGCGACTGCCGATGATGGAGTGATCAATACAAACTATTTTTGAAAGATCACCGACAGCTATGCTACACTGCGCGAATCCTTGGAAAAAGGAGTATGTTTATGTTTCGGATTGATGCTTTAGATCCTTGTGTTAATACATCGGATAGTAGCAATGAAGCAAAGAACGGCAATATCTTTTCAGTTCTGTCTTTTTCCCATTTTTCTTTTGCTTATGCACCTTAATGCCACTGAACGCCCCCAACTATAACAAGAAAAGGGGAAACGCCGCAGAGAAAAAAACCGATGTCTTCTTTTCTCAGTGTAGTGTACATGTTATTTACAGTGAATTTAATACGAAATCGATCAAAGATCGAGCAGATTGCCACAATTTTTTCCTATTTTTCACTAAATAAGTTTTCCCAATCGCAATCAATTACGACGAAACGAGCACTTCAGAAACTCATCTATGCGCTGCGAACTCACATCGATCAATCAAGATAATACAAGTATAAGTATGTCATGGAACTTTGTGACGTGAGTCCAAGCATTACAGAAAATGTAAAGTGTGAATATAACAAAACTATAAACAGAGTATACCTTATTGTACGGAATCAATACGTACAGTTTCAACCTTAAGGGCTAAGTTCAAATATACAGTGTGAATGAAATATATGTATATACGTAAAGCGTAGGTGAAGATATCAGATACGTTGATGTGTTTTGAGAAGATCAGCGTTGTCCTGTCAGTGAGTCAGTGACGGAAGTGTACCTTCCTGTCACGGCAGAGTTACTTTTAACTATAGTCGCGAGGTGAAGATACACTCAGACATTAATTTTACACAGAGGTGCTTTGCCTGTATAGTTGGAATTTCCAAAGATGTAATAAAAAAGAAAAAAAAAATTTGGCTAAATCAATATGACTAACAATAAAGCAAAAATGCCGTAAGAAAATTTGTGTATTTATTGTGATAATTAAGTAAAACTTTAAAAAATGTTTCTTTTAACAAGAAAATGAACTATCGCACCATACTTTTTACCGGCTGTTTTTACACAGAAAAGTTGGAAAAAATAAATTGTGAATTTTCAATTTTTATTGAAATTATGAATTATTTGAACGCAAATAAAAATAGATTAATAAAAAATGCATGTAGAGTGAAAAAAATAAAATGATGGTTTCACAACAAAAACAAAAAAAACTTTCAAAAAGACTTTTTATAGATAATATTAAGCGGTGTTAAAAGTTCAAATGAATAAATTTACAATTAAAAAAAAAAATGTTAAAACTGTTCCTTCTATGTATAATATGAAACATAAGAGAAACCTAAGAGAAACCGTATTTTTTTATTATCGGGAGGAGAATGCTGTGCAAGTGTAAGACAAGGGAGGTATGAGGTAATACTCGCTTATTAGACGCCCTTCGTGTTACCGATAGTCTTACAGTATATTTGTAAAATGTGTACAGGGAAATCATTTCTTAATGTAGAGATGATTTTTTTTTTTATTTAATTAAGTACATTTTTACACGATTCCTTGATTTACTTGCATACACATATATTTACATATTGTAATGAACGTGGGAGTAGCAGAATCAGGTATTTAAAAGATTCCCTATGAATGTTTTGTCACAGCTGTCCAATGAACGTTTATGACGGTAGAAGGTTAAACAAAAGATTCTCTATGAGTCTTTGTCATAGTTATCTACGGCTGTAATGTAAGAAAATAAACTCTTCTATGCTGCTCGGCCTAGACTCTCACTCTTTATAGTGCCAAAATGAATTTGGCAAAAGAGCGCCCCGATTTAATAAATTCAATTAGTATATATATTTTTTTTCTTTCATATAATACCAAGGCATAGACGCCTAGGACATTTAATTGAATTGAATTTTTATTGCAAATTGTGGTATTTACACGCTAAAATTTTAGCCTAAGTTTGTTTACAATGATTTTTGTTTAAAATTATAATATGCTGACTTCAGCAGTTATTGTGTTCGGGACGTTTGGTGTAACGTCATGTATTTAGCGAAAAGGCAATTCAGCATTTTCGCGAGCGTACCTATTATTTGGTTTATATTTCTTTTCTTTATTTTTCACGCTACGCTATACATACACCACAATATATAAATACACATATATGTATGTGCGTCTCTGTTCTCTTTCTTTTATAAGTTTTTATTATGCAGTATTATAGGAAATAATATATGAGCGCAACGATTCCGTGCTGACAGTGTAGGTTGTGTGCATGTTAAATAGATGATAAAGGACGTAACAAAGGCTCAACGGACGATTTAGAATGTATACTAACTGACGGACATAGGATAAGTAAAGGACCGAAAACGGACGATGACGTAAAGCAGGCGAACAATGCGGCAAATTCATGAATGGACAAGGAAATAGCAACATTAGCAAATGGTTAAATGCATCTGTTCGTATTTTTTGCCTTTCTATTATTTTATTTATATTTTTTTTTTTTGTAACATGTCAACTGGGTTAGCTAGGCCAAAATAGAAACTAGACCACTCCAGGCTTTGCCATGACAACTTTCTAAAATATCGGTTACCAGGTCCAATGTACTAGCGCCTATATTCTCAGCGTAGTGTCTAAATTTGGTATCGTTTGCAAAGCAAAAATCGGTTTTACCTGGTAAAACGAAATATTGGAATTCTTTTGTTAGAATGTCGGAAATTTAATCATTAACGTAGACTCGATCTCAGTGCGATGGTTTGTACTTAAGACAGTGGAAAGTAATCCATGACTCGATTAAGATTGCGATAAGCTACAAATAAGTTCATCTGAGTTTCCCCATCCTACGTTTCTTATAAAGTATGCAGTGAGATAAGGTTTTTAGTAATGCCAAAATTATTTAAGTATCGTTTTATACTTTTTAGTTCTATTAGAGGTTTATTATCACAATAAGTAAACAAAGTCGCAAAAAAGAAAGAAAAACAACTGACTACGAAAAGTCTAAATTGAACAAATACGTTTTAATTTAATTGATGCCACATATAAGGTTGCAAAAAAATGTATTTACATAACAGTTTGCCTATAAGAGCATGCATATAATAGTGTGCACGTATTTATACAATTGGTATATATTTTTTTACGTTATTCATTCAATGACGCTTATGTAATCTAGACGCCATTAAGACCTATTATACATTGCCTAGACTAGGTACAATAATAACGTGCAATAATGCAAAATGTTCTTAAACAAACTAAAAGAAAAGAAAAATAATTAATGGTAAACGAGAAAGAAAAAAAAACGAAAAAGAAGGTAACTAGACTACTAGGCAAGAAAAGAGCACATACCACGCCGCCACTTCCGTCCTAATACTAAGCCAAGCTTACGTTCGTAAGTAAGATAAGAGCATCTCAACTGATGTAACTTTTTAGCCAGGGTATTATAAAGTGTTACACCTCTTACCTGCAAGGATTTGGGCAAAGAGAATGTAAATTGAAGAATCAAAAAATTTTTATTGCGAACTGAACTTCCAAAAAAGGAAGAGATTAAAAAGCTCATTCGGTCCCTACCGCAGAATGTTGCTGTAAAAATTAAGCAGAAATCGAACTATAATAAAATTAACGAACGAACAACCTGCAAAACGTACAACATGACCTGAGATATGGTCATACCGCCTCAGGGAGAACGTATATCTAATTGCGTTTACATAATAGTTTCAATTCTTTCAGATTCAAACTATTCCTGGAACTCTGAACTTCTATGGCGTTAGGTATAAGTGGCATAATTAAATCTTTGACTTGAATAAAACTTTTTAAATAAGAAATTGATTCGGGAGTACACAGAATTTCAGTGTGATAACGTATTATCGCTGATCATCCCTAGTCAGTTTAAACTGTTTACCATTTCAAAATTGGCACCATCTATACTAAGAGCAAGATTTAGATGTATAGTCGAGGGTGGACAAATTATCGCCTATGTTTTAGCTTAATTCACCTCAAGTTCATTCACATCCATCCAACGATGCAACCCAAATGGTAGTTAATATTAGCTTGATTTCCTTCCAAACTATCAACACTCTCCGCAAATAAAACCTGCAAAATACATAGGCCTTTTAAGAATTTGGATTAAACGTATTAAAGAAGTTATTCATGTACACAGAGAAGAGCAAAGGGTCAATGGTCGAGCCCTAACACACACCACTGCGTACCTTTAACGGTTTAGACTTGAGAGTATCCAAAGGTACAAATTGTGAACGATACGAAAGTTAGGAGTATATCAGAGCAGCAACTGACCTTGAAAAGTCGAAGTACCGCAGGAGTTCTGTAGCGGTATGTTTGCAATAATCCTCTACGTCTGCCTAAATATCGAACTATCCTTATGTTGTGCAAAGATCGGAAGAGGATCGGAAGTTATAGAGACGGACGTACGTATCATTGCTGAGCTAGCCAGTTCGGGAGATTTGTATGGTCTCAAATTTGTGTCTCACGGTCTCTCCACAGACTATTGCACCTAAAAGAAATACACAGGCCTTGCCCTCATAAGAGCAACCGCACGGACGACAGACATTTCTGTATTTCAAACACATTATTATTTACACAATTTCAATGTTAGCATAATAAGTTCACAGTTAGCATAATAAGCATAAATGATCCACATCCTTTTCCGCCAAACTGTCTTTGTTTCGTGAACTTTTTCTTTTCGCTCATACCATCTCTTTGGCTCAAGTAATCACGAGAAATTCAATATGGCATCAACGCATTCGCTTCTTTTTTTGCATTTTAAGCCATCGAATGCAACGGAAACATTTAAATAAATTTTTATTCAATGTTTTCACCAATAATCAAGAGTTTTCATTTCTTATATTTTAGTCAACCTTTTCCGGTTTTCATTTTTTGCTCCGTTTTGCGACCATTCAACTCAACCAAATAAAATGTCCCTTTTTTCTTTTTGCTCACAAGTTTAAAAGAGTTTATCCTCACCATCATTCACTTATCAATGAGAGAGATTAACAAACCCGACCCCGACCCTAACCTTTTACAGAGCTGTATTTCTAACTAATATTACAAAATATAACCCCGTGTGGCAGTTTATGAATAAAAAGTACATGTGGCACTCTATCAAAGGCCTTAGTTAGATTCAGCGAAAACAACACCGGGCATACGCTTATCACTTACTGTCCGTCGCAGCGAATGGTCAGCAACAAAGAAGTAGAGCCACAAGCTTTTCTAAAACCATGCTGTGACTCGGACTGTAGGGAGTTATTTTCGAGATGGTTCGTAACTTGCTGCTTAGTTATATGTTTAAAGATCTTCGATAGGGCAGGTAAGATTGAAATCGGCCTGATATTTGAGGGATAAAGTGACCCGCCAATTTTCGTGATAGCAATAATACGAGCACACTTCCAGTCCGAGGAAAACTTTAGTAAGAATGTGACTAATGATATGTAATATACGACCATCAGTCCATGGTCAGATTAATTTCAAGAACGTAAGAGAGAAGTATTCCACTCCTGGCGTATTAGCTTTGATTTTATCAACGACCGCTAGAAGTTCAAACCTGTTTACCTGACGAAAGAAGAACAGCCATTTAAGTCTGACGTAGTCTCATTTAAATTTTTAATGCCAGCTGACAAGCAAATCACTATAGATGTGTATCCATTAACGTGTATATATTGTTTACATTGTTACATTTACATTCTGTTATAAATATATATATATTGTATACATATTACTAACATTATATATATCTATCTATTTATCTATCTTGTTCACATAACAATAATGGATTCGAAAAGTCAACTTAAATGACAAATTAAAAATTAAAAAAAAAGAAGCAAAGTAAACGTTTGAGACTTTTTTTATATATCATTTTATTCCATCACATATCAATTTTTTTTTCTATGCATGATTGATGAATTTTAAAACGCCACCATTTTGGATATATGTCTGGATCAAATTTTCATAAATGCACAGCGATTTCATGAATTTACAGACGCTCATACCTCGTTTTTAATTTTTAGAGCTGTTTGCTTCCAATTTTTTTTTCTATTTTCTTTTTCTTTCTATATATATATATGACTGCGACAATTTTAAATAGTGTCTCCAGGGTTTTTTTTATTAATTAGAAAGCACCACAATTATTTACTTTTTTATCTTTGGGTTCGTTTTTATTTCTCATTTTTATATTCTTGGTTACACCGCTATTTCTTTGCTTCTTTTCCTTAACGAAATTCAATATTGATCATCATCACTTTTTGAGACTAAACTCCCGCTGTCAGGATAACCTACTTGTAGCAATTTAAAACCATGTGCTTATTATTCGAAGTCAATAACTATACTGTCTTTAATTTTTAATGTTTTCTAAAACCCATCACTTAAGATTTTTTTTATAAGAAGAATTGCATGCACTAAACCTAAAGCAACAAAACGCTGCAGTATAATACGAATCCCACATGTCACTTAAGTATCTATCTTTATCCTACGGACACGCCATTACCCTAAAAAAATACAGGAGCAGACGAAAACTCCTTCGGTTCATGATTTTATGTGGCTAACCTCGGAGCTGAGTCCTCAGCCCCCTACAGCTTACTTTGCTGTTCCAATAAAAAAAAATAATCGCATATTTAATTTACATAAGCACATAAAAAAAAAGCACATAAGCATAAGCACATATCAAAAAAGAAAAGAATAAAAAAACTGATTATTTGCATTCTTTGCCCTCCAATATTGACATAACTTCTTCTTGAAATAATAAGAAACCACAACAACAATCCATATATGTATATATATATATATATATATATATATTGTAGCGTGATCGCATATCGTTGTTATGCATCCACCTTGAAGTGTAACAGAATTATACAAATTCAGCATAATTCTTTTGCAAAAAGAAAAACGAGAATTATGTCACACTTCAACTGGCTGAGAATTACATTTCAATTCAAAAAAAAGGAATAGAATAGAATATTCTTGCTTTAAAAACACTTTCCAATTAATTCATATCAATTAATAATAAAAATAAAAAAATAGCAATTGTAAAATTTGTTAAAATCGTTACGGATATGTTTTAAATTGTTGAAACAGGGGCCGCGGATACCACAAATTCCTGTACGACTGCGGTGGATCTGCGCTGCAGAATTCAAGAAATGCAAACATTTGGCGTAGCCCTAAAGAACAACTAAAAACCCTAAAGTCTTTTGTATCTCCTATCGCATTTGAAAATAAAGATGCTCTGCAACGCATGTCCAAGCCCTTCGAAATGACTGGTCACATCACACACAATGATTGGTAGTGTTAGCAGTTTTCCTGACGTCGATTTAAAACAAAGTGTTTACGATAGGAATATGTTTAGATATCGCAAACTGAATCACTAAATCAGTACATTCGTGTGCTTCGATAATTCATTCGTAAAGCTCGGAGAAAAAGCAAATTAAAAATCTATGCCAACTGCAAACTCAAATTCATGGACATACATTTCATATAACAACGACATCAATATGGCTGCCATAAAACCGACGACATCAATTCAGCAGCTCTTAATTGTTTAGTTTTTTTGTATAAAAAAAAAAAATATTATAAAAATTCTTTTTATTTAAAAACACGAAAGTACATTCGGCGAGTTTTGAAATGGGTGAGTTAAATTTTATTGTTAATTAAATTAGTTATTTTGTCAATAATTTAATTGGTATTAATTTTTTAATTCATATCATAATCATTAATGAGATATTTTGTCGAATACCTAATTACTATTAATTTATTATTATTTATTATTGTATATTGTTTATTTGAATTATTAAAATGTTTTCTAACTAATTTGTTTTGTTACTGGCTGGCGAGCTAAGTTTACTCATTACACCAATCTTCCACTTACAACACATATAAATTTTAAAAATTCTGTAGGGCAATTTCTTTTATGGATCCTCAACTTTGGTGATCTAGTCACATTTAGTTAGAGCCGTTTAAGTAAGTTACAAATAAATCGTAACAATTATTATTTGCTTACTCTAGCTTTAAGGTACCTGTAAAATTTAGTATAAATCGCTTTACAAAAAAAAATAAGGTTAATTGTCAAAAGCAATTCACATAGCGTTTCATTCGCTTGAAAAAAGGCGTTCCATGCCCCTAAAATATTAGCTAGGGGCTGCATTTAGTTGATCTTAGCACTATTGGCACTGAAAGAAGCAGATTGACTTGGCGGACTGAAGCCGAGCAGTCAGAGAACAAATCCATAAACATATAAATAAAAGTAAACAAGAACAAAGATATACATAAACATAAAGAATTTATTACATGGCGATCCTCTACACACCAACTTAATTTATTACATGGCAATCCTGGCCAACACGATCCTGCGATCGATTCTGCAAACTATGCAGTAACCTGCCATTATTTTTCAAATTCCAAGGCAGGAAAAGTTTTTGATTCCACGATCCTGCCCAACACGATCCTGCGATCGACCTTGTAGTAACCAGCTTCTTTTCAAACAATTTTTCCATGCACGATCCTGCCCAACACGACCTAGTAGCAATTTGCCACTTTTGGGACAACTCTTCTTTTTCGCAAAATGCCATCAGAAGGCAACAAAAAAATCACAATCCAGCAACACATGAAGAGACAACTCGCTACAAACAATAGCAGCTTACCCATACCCCGGCCCAAAGAAAAGAGGAGGAAAATTATTAAAAAACCGGAAACGCCTCGCTTTCCTTCAAACGCAAGTGCAACAACCAATATTATGGCACATCTCCACATATTGGAGGGAAATAGACGCCATAGAGCAATGGCTGGATTCAATTCAAAAAAAAATTAAAAAAAAAAATATGTATTCACACCACCCAAAATTAGAAATACAAACATATATGTAGAATATTAAAAATAAAGAAAAATAAACGAAGAATATATAAGGAATATTGAAATAAAGATAAAATATATACAAAGAATATTGAAGAATAAATGAGGAATATTGAAAACTTAAATATATAAATTAAAAAAAAATTTTTTGCAGCATAGATGAAATTAACCTTTCCATAGATAGGATAATTTCTAACCTCAAAAAACTAGGCAACAAAATTTATAAAAAGGAAACAATCGAAAACAAGTTAGAAAAATTAGAGAATTATAGAACAAGAGTCCATGCTATACTAGAAACTAATACAAGACTAGAACAAGCAGAATTATTAAATAAGATACAAACATTTAAGGAGAAATATAAAACAACAAAATATATATTAGAAGTTGAAGCAACCAAAGAACCTGTAGAAAACATTAACCTCAGCAAAATATAAAGTATAATACAATCAAGAAATAGCCTCCAGGTTTATACCCACATTTACTGGCAATTATAAAGATATCAACTGCTTCATAAAAGTTGTTAAAATAATACATAAAACCTGAAAAGAAGAAGTCAAGCTACAACTAATAGAACACACCTTCTACTGCAAACTGTCCTCAAATGTTCAAACCGCATTTGCAAACGATATCCCGATAGAAGACGATAGAAGAATTAAAAGCGAAACTTGAAAAAAATATAAATCAAGCCAAACAATACCACAACTGCATTCAATATTAAACCAAACAACTCAACAAGGTACGATCACAAGTTACAAAGACAAAATATTAAACATAATAGCAGATCTAAATTATCTTCAAATCAAAGAACTCAGCCCCAACTCCACTAACGAACAAAAACACGTCGTTATCAATATCAATGATACGTACGCCTTAACAATATTCAAAAACTGTCTCGACGATTACATTGAACCCATTGTCTTTACGGCCCAACCAAAAACCTTTTCCGAAGCAATTAATATTGCGCTACAATATGAAAGTGCGACCCAAACAAATTCACAGGTAATGAGTACAAATTCATACAACCGCCATAACAACAACAGAAACTCCTACAATAACCAAAGCAACAGAAACCAATATCACAATAATAATCCCAATAGAAACTATCAAAGGTACAATAATCATAACAGGAATTATTATAATAATAATAACAACAATTTTAGTAGAAGCAATAATAATAATTCCAATACCAACAACTACAACAACAATAATAGGAATTTCAACCATCGAAATCAAAATAATAATAACAACAGAAATCACAGAAACAACAACCAAAACAACCACAAAGTAGAAAACCAGGGAAACGATTTTCATCCAGATTCCTTGACGATGCCCCTGGATTCGGCACAAAACATTTAAATCAGACAGCCGCCAAACATTTAAACCAAGCAAACTCCCATATCTTCTACATTTCAAAATTTTCCGACTATATACTACTAAATATTCAAAATGAGTCTCATTTCTATTAGACACAGGAGCAGACATCATCATTACCCACTAAATAACTCAGAATGTATTAACCTAACAGGAATAACCAACGAATGTATAAACATAAATTTAGGAAACGGAAACATTCAACATAAAATACAATTAGTAGACCAGAACTTCGTAATAAAAACCGATGGAATCATAGGAAGAGACTTCCTACACAAGTATGCATGCAACATAAATTATGAAAATTTCTCTCTTACAATTAATACACACGATAACCAAGTTCAGCTCCCCATATACGATCAAATACTTAACAGAAGCAACATATTTGTCCCCGCAAGGTGCCAAGTTATAGTTCCAATAGATATCAAAATAGACAATCATGCTTTAGTAATAGAAATAGAAAAAGGAATATTTTTAGCCAACTCAATAATACCAAAAAAAGGACAAAATCACATTAAAATACCAAATACACTAGATAAAGAAATCACAATACAACACATACATATCAACACCGAACCACTCAACACCTACGAAATCATACAAAACACCAACATACACACTCAACATAATGAACAACGATTTTATTAAAAATATTACAATCCATAAAATTAGACACCGTGAAAAACTGTCAGAAACAAGAACTCATAAAAATCTTCAAAAAATTTCAAATAGTATTCCATCTAAAAAATGAACCACGCACAACAAATAATTTTTACACACAAAACATAGAAACAAACGACAATACTCCAGTATACATAAAAAACTATAAATTACCCCACACACAAACTCCCGCCATACATACCCAGGCAGAAGAATTATTACAACAAAACATTATAGAACCCTCAGTTAGCCCCTATAACTCATCACTTTTACTAATATTCAAAAAAAATTAGGCAGACATAAAGAAATGGCGATTAGTAGTTGACTACAGAAAATTAAATGAGAAAATAATAAACAACAAAATCCTCCTCACAAGATTAGAAGACATCCTAGAGAGACTAGGACGAGCAAAATATTTCTCCACCTTGGACATGACAAACTCATTTCATCAAATAAAACTTAACAAAAATCACAACCCTTAACCGCTTTTTCAACACGACGACATTGAACGACGAAATTGACGCCAAAATTAAATAAGTTAAATTTCTTAGACTATGCATTAAGTCTACAAGATGATATATTCAAATACATATCCAAACAGATATTAAAAGAAAAATTCCACAATATTAAAAGGAACCGCATAAATATATTATATAAAGAAAGACAAGGAACACATGATGATAAAGAAAAGAGCAAATTGATAGAAGAATACCACACTTGCCCACACTCAGGACATTGCGGAGTAAAGAAAACATTCCAAAAACTAAGCCAAATATACGTCTGGCGTAACATGTTCAAAATGATAAAAAAAACTACATAAAACAACGCCACATTTGCCAAACAAGTAAACAAATCAAACATGCAAAGGAATCTCTCACAATAACGGATACACCGTCCACATCTTTTGAACCACTGTGTATAGACACACTAGGACCAATAAAACCTTCTAATAACTTCCGATACGTATTAACAGTACAATGTGAATTAACAAAATATATAATCGCACATGTTGTTGAAGATAAGAGCGCACAATCAATTGACAAAATATTAATAGAAGAGGTAATACTTAAGTACGGCCAATTCAAAACGTTAAAATCCGAAAGAAGAGCAGAGTACAACAATGAACTAATGAAAGAGCCAATTATTAAATATCGAGCAAAAGTTCTCAACCTCCTACCGCCACGAAACTTTAGGTATAATCGGAAGAAATCACAGAGTTCTTAACGAATACTTTTTAGCTTTTACAACTAACAATGATTGAGATAAATGCATACCATACTACACTTTCGCGTATAATACTACCCCCCACGTAGAAACACAATATACACCTTTTGAATTGATATATGGAAAATTGCCATACATGCCCAACGAAAAAGTGTTAAATTCAAATCCTACATACAAGCCAGAAAATTACATAAATGAGCTAAAAGCAAAGTTAAAATACTCACTAGAGAAACCTAAAAAATTTTTAGAAAAAGCAAAAGTAAGAAGAAAAAAACTATCAGAAGAAAAATACTCGAATTCAATTGATATAAATATAGGAGAACAAATTTTATTAAAGAAACATAACAGAAAAAGATAAGCCCTATGAAGGCCCCTTTAAAGTAATACATGTAGAAGACCCCAATGTAACAAATTAACAAATTAAAGACAAGCCAAAAACTATACATAAAAATTTAGTTAAGAAATACAATACAATAGATGTAAACTAAACTTAATTAAGAAATACAAAAAAAGTATAAATCAAATTTAATAAAAACATACAAAAATATGAATACAAAACAATAAATATAAACTAAATACATAAGAGTTTACTTACATACAAATTAAAATTAATTAATTAAGAAGTACCATTTACCCTGACAAAATCCTCTTACATTAGAATATTTCATCAGACATGACATTTATTCTCTTACAGAAAATTGTTAACGTCTTCCAACATATTTCAGTTTTCCAATTTTCTCCCTAAAACGATAAGGGTGTAGTGTCATCGAATGTCGTTGTTGTGATCGAACGTCGTGTGTTATGCATCCACTTTGAAGTGTGACAGAATTATACAAATTCATTCATATTTCTTTTGCAAAAAGAAAAAAGAAAATTATGTCACGCTTCAACTGGCTGAGAATTACATTTCGTAACGCAATACGACGCTAGGCACCCTAATGAAAATAAACTGTAACAATTATTATTTGCTTATACCAAAAATGAATAAAGTTAATTGCCAAAAAGCAATTGACATAGCGTTTCATTCGCTTAAACAAAAAGGCGTTAAATCCGCCTAAAATATTAGCGGGACTGCTTCTAGTCGATCTTAGTATTGGCGCTGGAAGAAGCAGATTGACTTGGCGGAGCAGTCAGGTAAAAAGTCCATAAACATACAAATAAAAGAACACAAGGACAAAGGCATATATATAAAATAACAAAATTTATGACAAGATATATGCCCTCAATTATGAAAGTGGCCCAAGTCATATATTTCTTGTTTCGAGATATTTAATAATTTGCATTTGAACAAATTAAAAATTATTTTCGTATTAAGCGACATATTAATTTAGAATTTTATTAGTCTTGATTAATGGAAACTTACTATGAATACGAAATTTTGTGTGAATTTCATAAAAAAATGATGTTTGTAAAGTCTGAACCGACTTACATCATTTTCAAAATAACTCAATGTTCTATAAATGACTTAAAGCAGTAAAAATCTGTTTTATTGAAAACAATAACGTTAATGAAATAGTTCATGACCATTTGTTAACTATTTTTAAAAAGTAATACATTTTTATCACTTTAGCCTTTTATCATTACGATTTCTTAAGATTCTTAAAACGTTCCCGAAAAACGGGAGGATTGTATGGTACTAAAGAAATAATATCAGTATGTGTTTCTTCCGTTACTGATTTTATGGTGGTGTATAATCGAAGTAATTTAATATTTCCGTATATTTTTGGTCTTCCTCCTTTGGCTGAAAGATCCAAAACGTGGAATTTAAAATCGTTTAAAGAATGTTTATAGAACATATTATAATATATATATATATATATATATATATTCATTTTTCAAGAATCTTATCCATTGAACTTTCAGCCAGAGACAGATTCTTCCGCGGTATTTTTTATTTGTCTTGTCGCTGACTCTTTTAGTGATTTCGTCGAAATAATATCCGACTGCGACATTCTTTTTATGGAAAATTTATTTCTTCTTTTACACTTTTCTATCAATTTATGACAATGCTCAGGGGTGTAGATGTAATTTGTTTTTTTATTTTCATTTTTACCATCCTAAAATCACGGCCATTCGATAGAAAAGAATGACCAGGCACCAAAAATTTGTGGTCTATCGTTTGAATATTATTATTTGATGACAGGGCAATTTTCGTTCAAGTCAATGCTACTTTATTGTTACGATTTTGGCCTGAACAACCGTTATTGTAAGCTATTACATGTTTTTGAGTATTTATATATTCCACATGCATTAAAATGCATAATGCTACTTCCCGTGCACCTCTTGAACGTTGATTGCGATCAAAAAAGTTGTTGTAGAGGAGTCCGATGCTGACGTATACTATGTCCACGATTATTAAAGAAAATCCAAACTATTTTGGTGGAATTCAGTAAATTATTAATAGTTTGTGTATGAATTAACGCTGTATATAATTATATTTGATTTATTATACCCATTACTGACAGATAACGCTTACCAAAAGGAAGCTTAACACCATCACATTCCGCTTTACTAGGCGAAGTTGCAACCATTATTTGTCACTTACTAAACCATAAAATTGGACATCTATATGCAAAATATACAAAACCACCTGTAGATATTCTATTTACTATACCTGGTGCCCAACAAGTACGTCATACTCTTGAGTCTCCCCATATATCAGTCAGGATAACAAATATAAGGTCGCACACTGACTATCCTTTCCAGAAGTTCACGATAGAATTATTTTTTGCTTTGCGTGTTCACAGTGTCATGATTTAATTGCAACTATTTTTTCATCAGCGTATCAACAGAATTGCAATTGCCTATATTAAATTTTTTTAGCCACTTCTCAATACTTGAATCCTGACTTAATCTTTTTCATAAGAAATCTTCATTTGAAAGTAATATTTTAATTCTCCACAGTTCGATATCTCAAATATTGTATTGTACGATTTTGTATTGTAGGAAGGATTTAAACTATTCTATTCCTCCAATAATTGAATGACAGAACCTTCATGTGATATTATAGTCAAATTTTGCTTTTGAACGGCAATATTATATTCGTTATAATGAGAGTTTACCTTTTATTAATACACTCTTTAAAAGAATACTCTAGTTCATTAAACTTACAATCTCGAGCGAGAACTATGGATTATTGTTCTTTATCCTGCAACCTGCACCCGTTCTGACACTATCCAACTATTGCGAATTGCTTACTTTTAGCATCCAGTTTATTTTATTTTGGGTCAGGTGCTAGAGTATACATTTTACAACTAAAAACTCTGAGTTTGGAAAGATCTGGTTTTCTATTAAACTGCAGTTCAGATGGAGTGACATTTGTTGGTAATAATCGTGTTGGACTTCTATTAATTGGATACGTTCCTGTGTATACAGTGTCACCCGTAGCATTTTTACAGTCTCTGCCTTCAATAATAGAGATGGAAGTTTTTCTACTAAACTCCGCTTGAACCTCTCAGATAGTCCACTCTTTTGGGGAGCATGCACTTTTACTATAATAGAGTAAAAAATATCTTTGAAACCTAATTTTCTTGAAGCAAAACGGAGAAAAAATTATTTTTTGCAAGCAAAAGACGATTTCACTTATTCCATGTAAGCTCCACACTATAGTTAATAATATAATATTTATAATTAATTAATAGCCTTTCGTTGATTTATAAGGAAACATTTGCACCACAAAAGGAAATGGATAGCCACAATTAAATTATTTGGATTATAATAACAAGAATAATGTGCGAGCGTTGTGGTCGTCGCCATTAATACAAAAGGCGTTGCTGGGTAAAATCCTAATATAAAAAACGAAAAGTCGGCGAATTATGTGTGACCGCCTTCGATCATATATATTGTATTGACTTCGAAGAATTTAAAGTGAATGTTTGCGTGAGTACTGAAATAATTGATCTTCTTTTAAATTTGAAAAATGTTAACGAAATCTTTGTATAGACCGCTAAATCCATCCGCTAAATGCAAAATGATTTTGACACTACTGTAAGTTTCTCATTTGCTATAACTGCAATTTTAAAGTAACATCCACCTTACGTTGTTTGTCAATACTTGTCTCAAGGGGTACCTATCAGATACTTATCACTCATGATGGGAGCGTCTGCACAATAATATATTATTTAGAAAATATCGCATATCTTACGGAGTGTTCCAGCTCCAGTTTATTTGCCTTTGTGTGTAGCGGTACAGACGAAAAACATATTAATATTACGCATCCTCCTTATTCTAGTTCACAATATTATAAGTACAAAAAAAGCTGTTGCAACGCTGAAACATACCAAACATTTTATAATATATTGGTTCTTTCAGCCATGTATTAAATACCTCTACCAGAAGTGTGCAATATAAATTACACTTTTACTGCAATTGACGTACGGGCTCCAAAGTGACTGTGGAATTATGAGCTCTTCAGAGTGTAGGAAACGCTTAGCCTAAAATCGACCAGAGCTGCTTGAAACTAAAGTCATCACAGGTGTTGATGTAGATTTTCGTACTATGTTGTGCCACGCAGCGTTTCCTCTACGGGATAGCCTAAGGACTCTTTACCCTGGCATTCTATGAGCATAAGACAAGGAAACTTCGAAAAAAAGGTCATCCTGGGCAATCGAAAAAGCATTCGGTGCATTGGCGTGCTGTCAGACGTTGCTGTTAAGCCCCGCCCACATGAATTGCTAGAACGATGCAGCAGTGGTAAAGGCCATCGCTGTCCTCCGTAATTTTTTGAAAATACATTGTGGGTCGCAAAGCGGCAAGATTATCGGGAAACAACGTCGGCAAAAGCGTCCTTCAACTGTGCGATATTTTAAACAGTCATTTAAACCAAAGCCCAACTTAACGGTAATGAAGTTTATTTAAACAAAAAATGTAATAAAAACATGAATTCCTTTTACAATAAAGAAAAAATAAAGTATAGCATTCGTTTATGATACAGCAACAAAATATACTGTTCATTGTGATGAAAAAAAAGGGGAACTGCAATTATCTTCGACGTCTCCCATTGGGAATCATGGGACGAAAAGTGCATAGGTCGATTGGGGTATGGAACTTGCCCAGGGCTTATGATCTGCCCGTCCAGTAAGTAGGTTTCGTGCGTCCGTCCATTCACATAAGAGTAAAGTACGTGCATTAGGTGTAGCCGGAGTGTCCGTGAGATAAAAAAAACGTGGGACCGTCTCGACAGCCGCCGAGGCTCTTTAAGTGATACTTTAAAACACACCTAAAAATAACGAAATCGATAGGTCGATAGTTAAACAGACGTCGAGGGAATTCAGACACTTTCATATTACAAACGCACGCACAAATTGTAAAAGTTTGCCAAAAACTCACTTTACCGTACAGAGGAACGCAAGCTACGTATTCACCTACATTCAAATATACACTATCAGTTCATTGACAGTTCGTGAACCATGCATAACGCAATCATTTCATTTAGCAGATTGATGCTTTATTCACAAGATCTCTGGATTATATACCATTTCTGTATTCATAGTTTAGCCTAGGACTACTTAACATAAATATGTACAAAGTAAGCTTATTCCTAATCAGCAAAATATTAGTAAAGAAAAAATAAACAAAGCTAATAAAGGCGCCTGGCGTAATTGCATTCTCTTCTTGTGTTATTTAACTGGGTTACAAGAAGTGCAATTCGACGCACTTTGAAATAAGTCATTTATTCTCATTTCTCAATTACAAATATTGTTTATAATTATTTTTAATTTTATTTTGCCACATTTCGATAGACGCACGATACGCGGTCACACTAAATTGGGAATCTTCACTATAATCTCAAATAAGTTGCGAACACCAAATCAGTACAGTGTTTTACAATTCACAGTTCTCTATCCTGCTATACAGTGAATTAATATTTCTTATGTTCTAATTATATATGTATTCAAGACCTCTGTTATATTAATATAGAAGTGAGAGCTGAAATAAAATCAAGTATGGAATTATAAGCCGAAGAGAAAAAGACACACGAAGATAGCTTGTAAAAAAAACAACAAAAAGTAGAAAATTGGTAAAAGGTTTTTTACAACTCCCTCCCCGGTATTGTCACAATTTACAATAAGAACATTACAGCGATGACAGTGATGATGACAAAACGGTAGCGACATGTTGAAGATGATTGCATAATAGCAGCATAAGAAGGCGGCCACCACCAATTGAGGTTATGAAGAACAACACAGAAAATTTGATTAGGCCCCCAGGTGCAGGCGCATGTTCACCATTGGATAGGTGGAAATATAATAGGTCAAATTTTCGAGTTTTTTATCAAGTCAAAACATCAAAATGTTCTACAGAACGATCCGTAAATCAAATTAAACCTGAAATTCATTCTTCATTGTTGTAATTTAAAGTGAAAGCAGCTTATCAACTTATCGTTTTATAATCGTCCGTCTCTAGGATTATCTACATGGTACACGACTATAAATTTTATCAATGAAATTAGGCTACTAAGTATAGGAGCACACCGAACCATCGATTTTGGGGCACACACATTGCTCTCTTTTTCAGTAATGGGTACTGGGCAATGACTGCCAATGGCCAGCAACAGCCAAGTGATTTTATTCATAAGGATACTTAAATCGCATTCATTTGAACAAATATGTTTTCAACTTGGATGCCCCTAATCCGTCGTTGGTCTTCTCTTCCTGTAGGTAATTAAATGTGATGTAACTAAATCTACTCTTCCTTAGTTTAACTTAGTCTAGCATCCCCTGTCCGACCCAGAGGACATGTAAGGTCAAAATGGCGGATTGTTTTGAGTTCTCACATCCATTTGGCGAGCGTCAAGTCTAGCATATTCGTCTTTTAGTAGTCGCTTACCTTCCTGTAGCTTCCTTCCACTTCCATTCGAAGATTGATATTTGCATTGAGCAGATGTGTTTTGTTAGTGGTGAAAAATAAATTAATGACTTTTCGAAAATACTAACTAACAAGTAAAAAATCTACGAAAATTTCAAAAATATATAGTATATTTGTGATCAAAACGTGTTTGGTGTGGTGGACATAGCCTATTTCAAGGCTATATTGATTAGCGTTTATCAATTTTCTGATAAAATATCATTTACTTCGCATATACAAAGTAAACTGAGAGTAGCATTGAAAACTACTGGCAAATTACCAAAGTCGATTTTGGTGCAGTTTGAGGTTTTTGACTCGAAAAACTGTGAAAATTTTCATAAAAATAATTTTCACACATAAAATAAGTGATATCGGAAGATGGTGCGATTATTGACTCGATAAAGTGAAGCAGAAGTGGTCTAGCGGAAGCACGAATCGTTGCATTACTGTGGTTTTTACAAATTAGTGGCGTTGCTGTACTCAGCTCACTTAGTGGCGTTGCTGTGCTGTACTAAGTGCCATTTGGTGACATGGTCTTAATCGGAGTGGGCAAATGCAGAGCAGTCCAATTCGTCTTTCTCTAATTTTTGGAGTAAGTGTTGTTTTCTTATATGTTTATTTCTACATAAATTTAAACCTAACACTTCGTCTTACTTACTTTACTAGTGCAATGAGTGTGATATTGTAATATATCTTATAATTAGTGCACAATGGGGAAGGATAAGAAAAAGAACTCAGGTCTGGAGGGTACTGTGGGGGGCTGTCAGAAGAAATACCGTCCTCTGACGATGAGATTGTGGTGGGGACTTATGACTAGAAGGCTGGTTCTAAAGGACGTGGTTCAAAGCATCCGCCCGATGTTTCGAATAGCGACACTGCGGATGAGTTAAATATGCGCTGTAGCGATTCAATGCCTATGGTTTTGGGATATCGCTCGAGCGCTGTAAAGAGGCGAAAGGCTAAAGCCGCCCCTGCGGTCGCGTCCGCTGCCTCCACCCGTGTAGTGAGCGCGGCAGCTTCCGCGGCTAGCAGGCTAGTGCGTGCTGAGGAACGGAGTGCTGCAGGATCGGTGGACAAGGTGAAGGCGGTCACCACTCGCTTTGCTTGGGAGGGTTTAACCTTAAATGTTCTTTCTCTAGTCGGAAAGCGTTTGACGAGAGGGTCCGCCTTGTGGCGAAACCATGGACAGATGCTGACAACATGACAAACACTATTTTGTACGGCTGTAGCGCACATTTCTAGCATATTCAAAACGCATTCACGTCAAAGACTTTGTTAAATCACTTCGACAACAGGACAGGATTGCCTGTATCGGTTGATTCGTCAAAAGTAATGATGGGCAGCGACTTAAAATAGTCCATCTCACAAGACATTTCACATTTTTTATTGACCATAAGTCAAAAACTGATAGAAGTGAAAGGCCAAACAGACATGTGTGACGGCGCTAATGTAAGGCACAGCGAGTTAACGACGAATTGCAAAAATTACCTAGACAGAAATATCTGACGACATTGTCCTTCCGACTGTCAGAAAACGTGCGCATGTGCTACTGCTGCCTTAGCTTTTATCATATGGTCATAGATTGCAGGGTGAGGGGAATAGTTTATCGGCACTGTCGTCAAAGCGGCCAGAGATACGGTGTGTCTACGAACGCCGAACACTGTAGAAACTGCGAGTCATCTTATGATGTTTTCCGTCTGTCCTGAATATAATAGAATAGTTGCGCGGGTAGCAACTGGCCATTAAAATGGCCTTGTTCCTACTGCAACATAACTGCAATACTAGTTACCATGTGCTCTGCGAGCTCGGCCAGTGTGCGAGTGAGTTAGGACGCAGCGGAGTGGGGCTGGTGCAGGAGCCATGCGCATCTGGTAGTAGGCTCAAGGGCTTGCCAGCGAATACGCGTGTGTTTATTAACAGCAATAGCCACTATGCTCTCGTCGTGAATGATCTGTTTGTCTGTTCGAGGCCCGTACGGAAGGTTTCTTTGTGCAAGCCTTTATTGGAAGTTCAACCAAAAACTGGATGACTACCTTAGTTATATGAATTCGGCGATTCCGCACGCTGGTGACACCCCATTTTTGCTTGCGCTGGATGCCGACGCTTGCGCACTCTTATGGTTTAGTAAAATGCCAGAACGAGCTTCTGGCTTAAGCAACCTAATAAGAGGTGAAGTGTTGTCTGAATGGTGTATAACTAGAAGTGTCCAGGTATTAAATGAGTCGAGTGGATTGTTCACTTTGCATGGTCAAGTTGGGGCTCATGGCATTGATGTCACTATTGCCAATTGTGCAGTTTCTTTGAATTTTCATTGGTGGTGAAAGGTGGGTGAGTCGTTAGTGATCATCATGTTATTAAAGTACTAATGAGCTGTACACCGGCCGCGTCCGTCGTAATTCACGTCTAACGTTGGCGTACTTCCGGGAGAAACTGTGATGCCCACATAGTCCTTGTTCGGGAAGCGTTCACCGTGGATGAGAAGGTAGACCAAGTATATGAATCGGTCTGGAGTGTCAATGACTTGCTGCTCGAGAGATACCGCAAGGCAAATCAAAAAAGAGTTACGTGATGGAGTAGTCTCTCCAGGAAAAAAAGCCGCCTTAGAAGACAGTTCCAGCGGGCGAGAAAGTCTAAGACGTCGAAATTACGCAATGCCTCAATGACTACAAGCGCGTGCTTATGGAGACTAAAGAGATGAGCGTTGCTTTCAACTTTAGAACATTACTCGTCGTTCACGGCTGCATAGGGCGCATATGCATCTGGTGTTCTCCTCAAGCCCCGGCTCACTCGAGGACGTTTGAGCACCTCCGTCTGAATTCTGTCTTGACTGGCTTACCCATAGTTTACTTGACTTTAACAGACAGGCTGGGGGATGAAACCATGCGTGCTCTATAAGTCTTGCTAGAGGCTGCTCTTTGATCTGGTATGGCATTGTGGTGAAAACCGGTTTCCACGTTTCCTTGTATCGCTATGGTTGTTTGAACTCGATTTGAGCCTTGCTCATACATCCCCATAAGGGTATCGTTACCCTTATTAACCGAAAGCGGTTGGGGTAGGCCTCCTCCGCCTAGTGAGAATACAACATCCATGCGTATTGACGCGTTCCGTATTCCTGCAGCTTTTTCTGCAGATTGTCTGCCATACCGAGTTTCAGGTCGTATGGGACCTGATATAAAGTCTGACCGAAGACTTTTATGATTTTTCTTCATCACTTATTATTCTTTTTTATAGCCGGTATCACGGGTGTCAGGAACCCGCGAAGCAATCTTTCAGCTTCTGCCTGACAGCGGGAACAGCCCATTGTGGGAGTTTCGTGTTGATTGTGATTGGCCCAAATAGCGAGAAGAGCCTCGGCTCGGAGCTGCATAGCAACCGGATGTCTGACCAGTGGGGAGGTACGCCCTTATATGTATCTCCAGTGGAATTCGAGGTTATTCTCGGGGCGCTAATTTGGTGTTTCCATACTTCGTGTGCCGAGCACCGTGGGACGTAGAGACATCTGTAGTTTCCTTATCTTCAACTTCCTCTGCTTCTGTTGGTAGCCTTTCTTCCTTTACTTAAGTACTCCCATCCGTTTACAAAGTTTCGAAGATTTACCTAATTGAAAGGCAGATGTATACAGACTTTATTCAACCTTTTTAATATTTCTCACAAACCTGGGTTCTTTCGGAAGGTTCTCAATAGATTAACATTTTACCTACCGTATACACATATTTGTGCTTTGCGTTAAATTTCAGAAAATTCCCGTAATTTGTGTATATATTTGCGTGTGTCGGAAACCGTCAATTTTCATTTCGTCTCAAATAAATAAGATCTATCTTCTCACTCAAAATCTGCTGATTTAGCGAAATATCTATATAATAAGAAAGTGAAAACCATAATCTGCGGTACCTCAAGATAAACCGCGGACTACATGCTATACTAAAACTGAAAGTAAGTGGATATATATATATATCGTCGAAAAATGCAAATAGTATTGTGAAATGTGAAAACACAACAAAAATAAGAAAGTAATGATTTCAAAAACACATCAAGTTTTTGCTTATTTTGAATTTTATTTCGTCACAAGAGAACGTTTCTTAGAAACATTAAAATATATTATATCTTTCTTCTTATTCTTCTTGAATGTTCAACGAGCCAACAGCAGATACATGACTGTTAAAAAAAAGGCTCAATGTGAACACAAAGCTCTTTGTCTGCGTCTTAATAAAGATGACGTACGGTTTAGTTTGCGGGTTAACGTTCCATTTCACGTTCCACACGTTTTTGCGTCCGACATGATTAAATTCATTGTTATTATTGTTGAGATTTTTTATTGTTTTCTTTACATGAATACGTTGTTCACATATTATCTTGGTCTTTTTCTTCTGTGAGTCAGCAAATCAACAACAAATGATCATCAGCAGATGATTTACTGAGTTGAGTAGAAAAGTTCACAGTGAACACAAATTTCGTTGTTTGAACCTTAATAAAGTTGGTGGTTACGTTTACTGTAGGCGCATACATATATATGATCCCGTGTTAACACGACCTTCTCCTCATTTTTACACCAATTTCTTTTTGTTTTTTATAGTTACTTATTTTCCAATTTTCAATTCAACTACCTACATATCAGCTAAATTAGGCTATTAATTATCAATTAAATAAGCAACAATAATGCAACATTGGACACCACAATCTTTAACCCAAAGTTTTTAAATCTATAAACGCATGTTTCCATAAAATGTAATGAAACAAAACGTATGCACCATCCTGACTCTACACCGAGTTTTGGATTCTATTAACACAACGCTTACCAAGAGACCACTCGCCCATTTATTGATTATTATCATTACTGTACGCTATTGGCAATGTTCGAGCCCGTAGAAGACTTGACTTTATACTAGGCCCAGAATCACATATGCTAATTAGAATGTGAACCTTCCTTAAGTTGTTACTAAGAACCCTAAATGAGTATAAATAATTCATAATTGCTTTCACTTTGGCGAAGCTTTAACAGCTGATAATTTCTAGAGGATCGAAAGGGAGTATTATTTCACTCCAAAGAGCTTTCGAGTCGATAACTCCGTTGATAAATTCATCAATTTTACCAATACCAATGAATAGTGATTTATCTTTATATAGTGGGAGTGTTACGATGGTGCCATGGAAAATTCCTTAACGCAAAAAGGACGAATTGTTTTTGCACCGATACGTTCACATTCCCATGACAGCGATAGGACGGGGATCATATCTCCGCAGCGTACATATTGTCCTACACAGTCTCTTCGTAATATACGGGTCGTTAAATTCACGAGTCCAGCGTTTAATGAATCTCAATGTGGATTTTACTTAATTGATATGGATGAAATAAGTAGATTAAACCGTTTTTTCCTGCCAAGAAGCACATCTACACCATAGGTCATATTTGTATACTCCACTTTTTATGAATTTATAAAGTATTATGTTTGACACACTATCCGTGTTGAAAACGTAATTTTCTTACATTTATCCAAGTTCAATGTTAAGTCAACCGATTACCAAGTAACTAAATTATTTAAACCAACTTGAAGGGTTCTGGAACATATTTCTGTATGAATAGTCTTATATAGTTTCACGTCCTCCTCATACATTAGCATCTTAGATGATCTAATCATGCATGACAGATCATTTATAAGAAGTGCAAATAGACTAACCCCAAGGTGACTTCCCTGAGGAACTGTTAACTTTAAGTTCGCTAGACTGGAATCCGCCAAGTAGCACATTATAGAATTTATTAAAGAGGCTGATCCACTTTACTAGGTCTAAGGGTGTTTACCCTTTCACTACGGCTGCTAGTTTAAAAATTTGTAGCTTGTGATTTGTCTGATCAAGTGCCGTACTAGAGTCCATATATATAGAGCCCATTTGGGCGCCTCCACAGAAAGCCTTTGCAATGGGATTGGCGAACTCGAGGAAGTTATTAACAGTAGATCTACCTTCCTGGTATGCGTGTTGATCCGAAGAAACATACGATTTTATAGCGCGTGCTATATGCGGAATAAGAATTTGTTCGAACAATGTTGGCAGCACCTTCAATTTCGCAACACCTTTGTACGCTGGAAACACACCCGTTTCTAAAGGGAGGTTGTCTCACAGAGTTCATCAGTGCACGCTATAAGTATAAAAGATGGCGTTTTCTCCGCGTCTGGAGAACAACTTCTTTTCAATGATTCTCTGCAATGTCGAACTTCGTGTTTGGAAATAACAATATTTGGAATAAAAAACCTATCATTCAAAAAGGACGAGTCTCGATCTCTATAGGATACGTGCACAGGGAGAGACGTGCCTTCCTGAGTTTAGAAAAAGTATTTAGAGTCGGATGAATATGACGATTTTGCTTTTAGAATATTCTTTTTGTTCTTCAGTACCCTTAACTCCTTGTTGAACAAGTGTGGACCTGACTTTTTGTAAAACTTTGTTGTTGTAAAGACTGATGCAGATATAGGCTTTTTCAACACCTCAAAACACACCGCTAGGAGGACACTATTCACAAGCCTACTTTTTACTAGCTGCATGTTATTTCTTTGAAAATCATAACTTCAACCAGCAATGAAATGCCGCGAACCATTAGGCGAAATACAGTGAACTGATGGACAAAGCGTGGGATCATAGGGATCCTCTGGAGCAACAAACGGCAATTTACGGTTTACGAAAACTTCCGGCACATTTGCAGAAGCAAGGTCAAACCGGTTCCATATTCCCATTTCCACGATTAATACACCAAGCCATAATCAGCAATTTAAAATCACCTAGAACAATTATTACATGTGTAGATTTTGTAGACCCAATTACTTCTCGAATAGCCCTTACGTGTCCCATGAAGACGTCCCAATTAGAGTAAGAAGGAATATATGAACTGGCTCCCGATTATTACGCGTGTAGCTACAAACTTAATATGCTTAGGGGCCAGTAGTTCAAGCCAATATGACGAGAATTTCGACGCAATCGCTATTAGAAGATCGCCGTTCCTTCTTACGACGAAGCTTATCTTTCTTATACACCTGAAAATGATTAGGTTTAAGCCACGTTACTGCGAATACGAGACAGGAAACTTCGCGCTAGCTGCATTAAGATATCACTTGAAGTAACCACAGCAGTTTGCCTCCGGATTGGATCTATACAGCTACCCGTATCACTCAGTTGTATATTTCCACCATTGCCCATCGATTGAACAAGTTTGATTGCGAATATTTGGGTCCCCACATGATTTTCGGAGCATTTACCTTTGTGCAATGAGAAGACTCAATGTCAGGGCATATCGACGAACCCGGAGAAGTTGGCGATACCATATCAATCAGATTTGATGCTAATAGTGCGTTACATTTATCCGTAATATTCCTCGAATGGCCGATCGCAAAGCCAGAACGGTGCGGGTATTTAAAAGACCATCTCTTGATATGTTGTAAATTTGGCAGCCAACTTGTGCCAAACCAGACTGTGTCGAAAAGTTTACAAAAGTGTATCTTCGCAACTCTATCGTTCGACCAAGAATATGATTGAACTGTCTGCCATTAAAGTCCGCTTACTTAGGGTGCTCCTACCCTTTCCTCTACACTTTGACAAAGAGACAAGAGCACCAATCTATAACTTTAAACGGAAAAAACACTTGGCTCTATTATTTCTACTTTGTAAACTCGTATGTTATAGGAATTCGAAATTCCACCTTTTGTTAATAGCGGCAGTGCACGAGGTCCAATTGTATCCTTATTGCAAAATACCGAATTCCAAGTGAAGGAGTTGAACGTGTAACCAATTGTACGTAGAAGCACCATTCAATAAATGAATTGCTTTTGAATTTTAACAAAAATGTGCAATACAATACGAAAATTAATAACCTTTAACAACCCTTCCACTGACCACAGAACAACAGTGTTGCTGTTATCACTAGCATACTTAAAGCTGGGCGCGGTTTCACTGCAATTGACAGTGAATTGTTAAGTCAATTTGGAGTCACTTGGATTGCAAGGTACTTATGTTTGTTCATCACCTTTATTGGTAATGAAACAATTCAAAAGTGGAATATTGGTTAAGCAAAATTTATTCTTCGCAGAAAACTGAAGCGCACGTTTTAATTGCTGTTAATCTTTTCGCCAGTCGTCAGCTGCATGAGGCAGATCAAGTGCTATATTTTCGACTATTCGACCATTCGACTAGCTTTCATGGCAACTCGAATCATCAAATATGGGATTTTCGTAACAGTACAAAGGACTCATCCAAGTTTTCCCTTACTACGAGGCGTACGTTTCATCGCCATGTGCTACAGCAAAATTCTCTCTGCGTGTTAGTGTTAATTGAATCTAATTTTTTCCGCTACATGTTTTCACTCGATTGCTTCCGTATCGAGTTGGGTTGCTCCTTCGACGTATTCACAACCGAATATTTGTGGAATCACCGGTGTGTGTATAACAAAATAATACAAAGAAGGGGAAGAAATAGTAAATAAACAAATAAAAATATATACATACACCAAAACTATCCCTAATTTATTAAGGCCTAAACAAAGAACTACACTCTCAGTGTGATTTTGCTTTAAGCAAAACTTTTTCTCTCTATTATCGCGCTCACGGAGATATTGACAAACGTAGACGTATAATGGCACAGCAGAACAAAAGAACAAGAAAGAAAGAAAATATATATGCAATGATCGTCAAGTTAGTCTGAATAAAAACTTATCGAGTTAAATATGAACGGAGTAAAACAGAATTTAACCCGTAATGGCATTGACTTTATGAATTAAAAATGTTATCAAGTTTAATAAAATTATAAATTAACAATGATAGAATTAATAATTAAGTATTTAATTAATTTAATCTTTATTCTATTGTAAAATAAATTACTTTCTTATGAACCAAGTCTACTAAAATTCAATTCGTATTTTCTGTTAATATTGATGTGAATGCTAAACAGTTTTTTTTCTTTTGCAAAGACAACGCAAACAAACATTTATGAATGGGATACATACATTTTTTGTATACGATGCCGGTATTCTAAAGCATATGTGAAATCGGAATTCTATTAACGATATTATTTTAGGCTTGGGAGTCTAAAGCGTAGATATCACACGACCATTACCTTGAGGGAAAGTGGTATGGATTCAAGGATGTGGAAGCTTATTGCATGTGGCATAGTATACAAGCTGCTAGAGTCGTAAGTAATAACGTAAGTAATAGGAATCTGCGTTTCATAGGACATTCAACATGGAATTATTTTGATAGACTCACATTATGAAAAATGTGGAATGGTTTTTATTAAGATGAATAGGAACTGGATGGCGACAATAATGGGTGTTGTTTATTTACCAAAAAGGAGCATTGGCATCTTTGAGAGATGCAATAATATAGTTTTACTATAGGACTTTAATAATGAGTTATATAATTCGTTAAAGGCGTTGAGAAAACGCTCTTTATGGAATCTGTTTTATAGGTACACAAGGTAAAAGAGAGAATGAAGAATATTTAATAATTTTGACAGAATATTCCCCCAAGGATATGTGAAGTGAGTTAGGAATAACTAGCAATAATGGTTCTGTCGAATTAGATGTGTGGCGTTATGTGGCGCTTAGCTCGTTGCCGGTAGAGCTGTAGCCCTCTGCCCGTTGTGCCACATCACGCACAACAAAGATGAAATATTTAAGATAAAAAAAAAAAAAAAATTATAAAAAAAATGGAATAGAAGAATTCTATCTAGGCCGTTAGGCTGCCTGTATAGTACTGTCTGTCCGGTACGCCATCCATTAGTCCTTCCTTCGTCCGTCGGTAACTGTCTACGGTTCACCTGCCGTCCCTCATGCGTACTCCGCCTCCATACCCCTCCACAGTGGTGGAGCAAGCGTATTTAGTTATTCATCGCCCTTTTTTTTTGTTGTATTTTATATATATTTTTTTGTTTCCCTTTTTTTTTTTTTACTTTTGGTTAGCGAAAGAAAAAAAAACAATTATCTACATACATACGCATACATATGAATACACATATATCTATACTTATCCCTTCAATTGCTAATGAATTTACTGCTAACGCCGCCACTGCTGCTGCTATTGCGCTTGCTGTTATTATTCCGTCCCTTCTATTGCAGCAATCTCACCAAATTTCATTATCATCGCAGTTTTGATGACTGTTCCTCATAATGCAGTCGTCCTTGCTGCTAATCTGCCAATCGTTTAAATGCTTCCTCACGTTGTCGATTACGGCATCGGTGAAGTTAGCCTTCAGATGATTAACATATGAACAATTACAACAACACGAGTAGCAATTTTCACATCGACTGACACCGTGACCTCGTTTAGATCATTAAATTTTACTCCTTTTTTTTTCCTTTTATCTTAAATTTTTATTCCTTTATTACTGTTTTTTTTCTTGTTTGTTTTACAGGTAATGATGTCAAGTTTTTTTCTTGTTTATTCACAGCTTATTGTGCGTTAGCTTCGAATTCAGAATATTTTCATAGCGCAAACCTCAGCCGATATGGAGTTATGTGTGGTGATAGTTTTTGCACTATGATGTTTATGCTTTAACATACGGTTTATGATATAAAAATTAAAAGTGCTTGATTCATTAAAAATGACATGTATTCTTATAAAATATCACCAGACTACTTTAAAATATCAAATTTCAACTTAAATTTAATTAATAAGAAAACCTCACTTATGGCTTCATCATAAGAATAATTTCGTGTAAATTTTTGATCGAACATTAAAGAAATTTATTTCTGTTGTATTTCTGGTTTGTTTTATATATATATTTTTTTATTTTAACGCTGTGGTGCACAATTTTTCTTTTCTTTTCTTTTGCAAAATAAGTTTCGTTGACCACTTTAAAGAATTTTCATTCACGAAAATCTATTTCGTTAAAATTTCGAACAGAGTCAGTGCTTTGTTTTAAAGGTAATTAATTAAATTAAAGGAATTAATTTAAATTTAAATCAAAATTTTTCTTTTTAGTTAAGAAAATTCATAACTTTTTTTAAATTTAAAGCGATTTTTTTTAAACAATAACTAATAATAATAAGCGATACCGAACGTTTAATGTAGTTAACGAACTAGCGCGCTAAACGCAACCAACTCCTTAGACGTCTTGCTGAACAATCCCTTATCCTTTTTGTTCTCTCCGCTAGCTAACCTCGGTTGACCATCAAATTCTTTTCTAACTACTTTCCACTCACCTTCATTTAACCTTGCCGCTTCCACTAACTCTCCCTCTCTTATTTGTTTGTCCTTGTCCAATGACATTAGTAATCACCCCCGGTAATACTACTCTTACAACTCTCACTTCAGCTACTCTCTTAACTTTTCCAGTGAGCGATCGACAGCAGCAGAAGAGAAAAACAACCGAACAACAAACAACAAAAAGGGAAAAGAAGCTACCACCAAGAATTTCTACTCGTGATTTTGCTGTACTTTTTTTTTTCTTTTGCATTAACAACGGCTGGCCGCTATTTTGCAAAACCCGCAAAATCACGCGATGTCCCATAACGGCATGCCGTTATTGAGACTTTTTTTTTCCTTTCTTTTTTTTTTTTCTTTGCACAAACAGACGGACATATACCCTACCCTAAATTTGTTCGCGGCCGTTACAGATGTTAGCCACATAAATAACTACTTTTTAGATGGTTTGAATTTTAGCTCTGATAACATATTTGAACTTTCTTTGTGAGATCCCATAACACATTCTCCTTTGCATGTATTAACGATTATGAGCTTAACACCGCATTTGGTACCATTAAATCAAACGCCTGCGATGTTGATGGAATACCGTTAAAATTTTTAAAAGTAGGTGTTACTTCAATAAGTAACCATAAATTACATTTATTTAATAGTATTATAACAACCTCTGGTTTTCCAGAAAACTGGAATATCGCAAAACTTATTCCAATACCTAAAACTGCTTCATTCAATGCCGAGGACCTAAGACCCATAAGCATCTTAACTACATTGTCGAAAGTATTTGAACAAGTTATGATATCTCAAACCTCGCGGCATACTGCACAGTTCCACTTACTGAGTGATCGTCAAATAGAGTATCGCCGAAGTTGCAGAATTCAGAAGAGGAGACTTGAATGAAGGTGGAATAAGTATCCTAGTATCATTGCACTTAACTAAGGCTTTTAATCGAGTTGATCACGGAAAGATGTTGGAAAAACTTAATAGTGGATTCATGTTTTCAAATCCATCGTATTCTCTTATAAAGTCCTATCTATCTGGTAGAAAACAACTTGTGTCTTTTAAAGGTCGGCACTCACATATACGGCAGGTGAAATCTTGAGCAGCTCGACGTTCTGTTCTTGGTCCGCTATTGTTTTCAATGTATTTGAATAACTTTTTTAGTGCGGTTGAGTCGGGAGTATGTTTGGTTAACGGTTTTGCAGATGATATTCAGTTGTTGTTTTACGGAACTCACTCAAGAGGTGCATGACAAATGATTATTCATGACACTTTCAACCGTGTTGAACGTTGTAAGAAATCAAACTCTATGCTGTTGAACACATCGAAATCAAAAATTATGAGATTTGGAACTATTGATCTCGGTAATATGAGAATTCAATTGGGAGAAAGTGAATTACAATCTACGGACAAATTAAAAATTTTGGATATTATTATTGACAGAAAGCTTGATTATTCACACCATATTGACAACATCTGTTCGAGAGCTTATTTTACTCTTCGACGTCTGTACTGCCTGAATATGTGTTTGCCCATGTAAGATATAAAGTGGCCCATGCCCTGATGTTGTCACAGATATCTTATACGCGTACACGTATATTTGTGTATCAAAGTAAGACACCATAATTCTGCCTCTGGTTGGTATGCAAAACGACACTACAATTGCATATCGCGACATGTCAGTAACTTCTTAAAAGATTATTTTGACAATTTTCTGACGATAAAATATATATCTTTTATGAAATAATCAGGAGCGACACACCACAATTTTTAGCTAGAAGAATTAATTTCGAGGCGTACGCAAATATTTATTGCCTTAGTAAGCAGTTCAGTTTTTAGGAAATCGTTTCTGATGACGGTTGCTCACTTGTGGAACCATCTACTCAATGAACTGCGATCATTCTCCTATTCTACACCCATGTGGAAAAAAAAACTCATTGAACATTACAATAGAACTTTAATCTGATTTAATTGTGCCCATTTTTGACTTTAGACTTTGACGAGCGTTCCTAGTTGTGAAACTTTCTAAGTACTAAATCTTATAGTTTGGAGCTGCTAACAAAACGATAGTGTTATTGGTGTTATTATATAGATTCAGAATTGCTATATAAAAAAAAAAAAACATGATTATGCTTAATTGTAGTGTGTATTTTGGCCACAAAGGACTTTTTGCATTATACAATAGTGCTAAATAAAAAAAAAAGAAAACATTTATTGAAAGAAATGTCTGTAAAAATAATTAATCCGAATATTAAAACGATATAGAACCAAAATATTTCGAAGCGGCGATATTGATTCAATCATCGGGCCATTTTCGCACTTCTTCGGCATTTCAGAAGGTGCTACGGTGAGTACGCAAATCTGCCCATTTGCATTGCCAGCTATTGCTGAGCCTTTTTGCAACAATCAATCGTTCAATTTTTTCAATTAATTTCAGTATACATCTGTACTAACAGTTTTATTCAGCTCATAATACACTACACCTTGCTAGTGCTACCATTCGCACCACAAAGCTTTGTGGCCTCGAAAATACCGCGTCGGTGTTGATATGGGCCGCTCTGCTGGACTAACCCGTGAGTTTTTGCGCTTGGGATTTCTAATATGAGTCTTTTTCATCTCTTTGCTGTTAAAACAAGAATGAAACCGTGCACTGAAAAAGAGAGAGAACAATGAAAGTCGCACACGCGAATGTGAAAATTTTTGCGTCGGGTGATAGAGGAGTTTAATGAGGGCGAGAAGAGAAAACGGGGAAGTTTTCGGCAAAATTAAATATATTTACAATAATTAAAAAAATAATTTTTAAATGACCATATGCTACGTTTTAACTTGCATATTGAGCTTTTGTTATGCAAAACTAGATCTGCGCTTGCTTTTATAAAAAGGTGGTCCAAAGACTTGATGATCCTTACATTTCGAAAAGATCGTACATGTATTTGGTTAGACCTACACTCGAGTATGCCTCTGTTATGTGGTCTCCTTTATATAGGTGCTACGTAGATTCAATTGAATCTGTTCAAAAGCAATTCTTGCTGTTTGCCCTTAGGAATTTGGGTTGGGATCCGATTGCCTCTCTTCCCCCCTATGAAAATAGGTTGCTGCTGTTATCCTTACCGTCTCTTGAGAAACGTAGATTTGTTCTTGGCGTTTCCTTTGTAATCAAAGTAATAAATGGTGCTATTTACTCGCCTTCATTACTTGTCGAAATAAGCTTTAATGTCCCTAACCGCTTCTCTAGGCACTTTATCTTGGTTAAGCTTAGTCAGTGTAAATATAATTACGAGCTTTTTAAACCGCTCAGAGTTGTTTGCAAGACCCTAAATGAGGTCTATCACTTATTCTCATTATCGGACTCTTTAAAGTCCATTAAAGCAACATTGCCTAATACACGTGATTTACCCATGTCGTACCTGAACTAGCTTTTAAAATTAAATAGTCATTATGATTCGAAAATTAATTGATGTTAACTATTATCGGTTGCTAAGCTTATGCATGTTTGCGATGGCTTAGAAGCTCATTTGCAATTTGGACCTGTACCGGTTGTTAGCTGTGTACATGCTTTTTTTCCTTCTTATTTGTTTTACTGTATTTATACTAAGTTTTAATATCAATTAATATAAGTTTTGCTTTAAGAGTCAATTGAACTCGACTGTTATTTGAATTAAAATAAATAAATAATTAAACAAATAAATAAATAAATAATGTGAATATTTCGATCCTTTTAGATCATTTGTTGAACGTTTTTCATATGAAAAACGTTATAACGTCTTATAAAAAGGAACCTTTTGTACGACGATTTAATGGTGAAAATTTATTTATTTGTTAACGCATCAAATTCAGCTAAAATTAATGAGCAGCCGAATTAAATTAAGACTTAGATGCAAATCTCATGCCATACATTATTAATGAAAATTATAAAGCAAATAATACTCACTTATAAAGCATGGTTATTAGATAACCATAATTTATTGATCTTCAAAGCCTAAGTGTCTTGCTTCTTAGTGAAATGGATAAGTACGTATGTGCATTATAGATCACTCACGGTTCTTTTTAACTTCATCACCTCGGATGAATTTCCCGTGACGTCTGGCGCCCCTCAAGGCCGCCACTTAGGACCTCTTTTATTTAATTTGTACATTAATGATGTCTCCTCCGCGATTAAATCCATCAGATCTTAGTGGACACTGATGATGTTAAACTGTTTTCTTCTTTCTCCATCGAATAGCAATCGTATCAGCTTCAAATTAACGTAAATAATTTGGTTACGTTGTGCTCGTTAAATTGTATGAAATCAAATCTAAAAAATGCAAGAAGCTTTCTTTCTTAAGAAGGAAGTCATTCAGTACTCAGTAATTTCATTGACTCATGCAAGTTAGAAAACGTTGATTAAGGGGTTTTTTCGATCAAAGATTACCTTTTAATTTGCACATTGAGCTCTCTTTAAGTAAAGCTAGATCCGCACTTGGTTTCATTAAGAGGTTGTCCAAAGAGGTGATGAATCCTTACGTTAAAAAAACGCTATACATGTGTTTAGTTAGACCAATACTTTATATGCCTTGATTGCGTGATCTTCCTCGTATAGGTATTATGTAGATTATTTGAATTGAATCAGCTCAAAAGTAATTCTTGCTGTTTGCTCTTAGGAATTTGGGTTGGAATCCGTTTGTCTCTTTGTCTCCTTATGAAAACAGGTTGCTTTTGTCATTTTTACCGTCACTTGACAAATGTAGATTTCTTGGTGTCTCCTTCTTAATTCAGTTAATTAATAGTACTATCGATTTGTCCACATTACTTGGTGAGATAAACTTTAATGTCCCTAACGGCTTCCTTAGGCACTTTACGTTCACTAAGCTGAGTCAATGTAAATATAATTATGAGCTGTTGAACCCGTTCAGAGTTGTTTCCAGAAGGCTAAATGATGTGCACCGCTTAATCTCAAATCGGATTCTTTAAAATCTATCAAAAAAATTTTTCTTAATACGCGCGATTTCCCTATGTTGTATTTAAACTAACTTTTAACCTTAATATCTCATTATGATTCGAAAATTAATTTGTGTTCACTATATCATGTTGGTGTGCTTACGTGCTAGCTGTGTACATGGTTTTTTTCTTTTTTTTTTTCCTTCCTCTTTATTTACGCATGAATTATTATTTAATATATATATTTATATATATATATATATATTTCCTTATATCTCTTTATATACTTTATACTAGTTTTTAATGTTAATTAATATAAGATTTACTTCTAAGAGTCAATTGAATTCGACTGTTAATTTGTTTTACTTGATTGATAATGTGCAAGTGAATAAAATAAATAAATAAGGAGGAATCGAAAAAATAACTGATAACTTGAAAACCAGTTCGTTTTGCGTGACCTGCGGCTTTTTTCATTCGATATTTATTTTGGAAATGGACACGTTTCGTTAAAAACAAACACTATAGCACGATCAACGAGAAAATCATGCAAATGTAGACAAAAGCAAAATTATAAAATATTTTTAGTATAATGAAATGAAGTGAAATAATAAGCACTTTTAACAAACCAAAAAAAAAAAATACAAATGAAAAATGCATATAATGATTGGCAATGCTTTCCGAATGAGCGCTGCAATATACTGATACACACAAATACAAAAGAAGAAACGAAGGAAATATTGTCTTTCATCATATGCCACTCGGACATGACAAAAAATTTCAATCAGAGCGCTGCCCAAGGACTTCAAGAGCTGAAGAGATTGCGGGATCAGCTAACAGAGGAGCTAAATCCAAACTGTTTTCCGAACAAAAATATCACTATATTTTGGTGAAAAGTAAGTTTATAAAAATTATGCTAGCACCTTATTTGCATTTGCTTTTACCTTTGTTTAGGTTTTAGGCGGACTACAAATACAAGGCAAAAAGAGCAGTAGGAAGAGAGAACTGTCGGGTGGACAAATTTCGAAAAGGAAACTTGTGTATATTTGGAATATCAAACGATACACAACAACGACGTCCACATGTTAAGCAAGAGAATTTCAATACTGCTTACAAGAAAAAGACTGCGAAACTGAATTGAAAGATGTAAAAGATCGGATGGAATGCAAATTTAAAAAAATGGCAAATTGCAGTGCACAACTCGTCAAAACCACAGGTTTTCAAACGGCTAATGGCAAGAATGTGCTAATATCTGAGAAAGACAAAAAACTTGTGGAAGGCTTGTTCAACGAATTTCATCAAAGTGAAAGTGACGGTGATATTGAGAATAATTTACTTTGTCTCAAAAATAAAATTATTTCCAAAAAGCAAAGCATGTTGTCTCAACAAAAAACTTTGAAGACATCTGCAACAAGCAGAAAAGAAGATGGAGGGATGTAAGTTGTTTCTCTAATCTAAAAATTTCTATATCACATTTCTATTTTTTAGCTTCAGTGTCATCTTTCACAAGCAGGAACGGAGATGGAGATTACACCAGCTGTAGCAAATTGCCAGTAGATGAGAAAAAGTCGAATGTAAAAGTTGAATGTAAACAGATGTGTAAACTTAATAGCAGATCCATCGGAACGTGTCCTTAGCTGCCACGGCACGAATGATCTGATCGAAAATTTCTACTTTTGCACGAAAGATGAAGCTAAGCAACGTTTGACTAAACGTTTGAAAAAAGCGTACTGGCGATACGGCAGTCAAGGCTCCCAATGTTACCACGAAACGTAAATGCTTAGATGAAATCACCGCAAGGACGTTAAAAATGCAGAAGATTTATCAATTTTTAAATACGGAGGATATTAAACCCTCCAAAGAATGTGATTGCAAATCCCATCCAGAGACTGATGAAGAAGGCGATAAAACGATTCAATTTGACAAAATGCAATTAAAGCAAGAATCGAATGGTCAGAACGTATATATATATAACAATGTCTACGAAAAAGTTTTTATTTTACTTTTCGGAACTTTCTAGCTTTTGATGAACTTGTGCAAAAAATAGACTGTAAAGTTCTTATCCCCGAAAAACCTATTTACAACTTCCTTGACCAAAAATCTTTAAGCAACTCCGATATCGATACTGCTAATGACGTTGCTTCAAAGGATGATAATGTCGCTCTACCCATAATTGAACTCGATGTTAGCGACTCGGAAACTAAAGAACATCTAACATCTCCAGTCAATTTTTCGTTACTCTTAAAGAAATCGAAGATAGTCTCAAAGCTGAGGATGCCATAAAATCTGAGAAGGAAAGCAAAGCTAAATTAAAACGTCTACGTTTCAAAAGCGAAATAACACCCAGCCAAAATAAAAGCGCCGAAGATGAGCTCCAAGAAGAAATCTCAAAATCAAGCTTTGCACATATGGATGTGGTTGGACAATTTAACTTGGGTTTTATTATATGCAAATTGGATAGCGATTTGTTCATTAATTATTAACATATATTAAGATAATTAACATAATTAAGATTTGAAACTATAATAACTAATTCTGAGACTGATGTTGCCGTTTGTAGTCTGCTAATAAGAAGAAAGTGAACCATTAAAGTTTTTTTGAAAATTTAAACGTTTTTTTTTTATTATCTCGATAGGACACCACAGATTTTTTTAAG
>KK502687.1:45268-77944 GCA_000688735.1 Glossina austeni
TTTTTAAAAATATTTTTGAAAAAATCCATATGAATGTATTCACGTGTAATTGGTGGTTTTCGGCAAGGAATGCATTTGTCAATCATTGAAAGAATATTATAGTCAGCACGTAGCAAGGATTACTTTGAGGCGTACGAGGTTCAAATTTGATGCAGTGAATTTTTATATCAAATTACTCTTATCGACCAATTTTAACATTTCAATTCTAACATTTTTCGAAAATGTGTGAAAGGCGAATAAAATTTTACTAAAGTTCTTCTATAATGAAATTAGGGTTCTTCTGGCAACAATTAAGTCATTCTTGTGAAATATTCTCAATTTTTCCATGCTCAATTTTTCCACGCTCAATTCAGCCATACCTTTCCACAATTATTCTCAATTTAGCCAATGCTTTTTCACAACAATTCTCAATTTAGCCAGTGCTTTTTCACAACAATTCTCAATTTTTCCATGCCTTCGCACTTTTCAGCTGTTTTCTTGTTGTGAAATTTTATTTATATCAACCTAAATCAACCGAAAATTTCATGGAAAGAAAAAATTTTATATTTGGAATAATATTTGAGAAACTTTTCCCGTTTACTTGCAAATATATATGTTGAAAAAATAATAAATATAAATAAAAATTAATACATTTGGAGTTAAAAAATCTTGAAAAAATAATAAATATAAATAAAAATAATATAAACAAAAATTAATACATTTGGAGTTAAAAAAACAAAAATTTACGGTTTTCCACACGACCCTTGAGGTACCGCAAAGGCGCGTTGCCGATTATTTTAAATGGCCGGCTCCCCTGTAGGCCTACACAGAACGATATATTGCTTCTGGTATACCGGCAAATGATTTTTGATTTTCTGATAATTTCGGCATTTCTGTTAGCATGTTCTCCTTTTCGATAAGCGATAATCTTCTATTAACAGCAACTGAAACATTAGATATATTTAGATGTAAATTAAAGCATCTGAAACGAAGAAAAAAAAGCATTGGTGAGGAGTTCTACAACATGTTTGGAAAAACTGTACCTCCTTTATACTCGCTATATCCATGCTGTACTCCAGGCTTCTTCATTCATCTTGTCCTTACTATTTCTTCGAACTAGGAAAAAAAGCACGTCTTGAGCCCAAGTATTTCCTCCTCTTGCATGGTATACTTGTTTCAATTGTGTTGTCAACAAACTGCTCTAATTCGGGTGTCGTAGTCTCCCTTTGTATTACATTGAAATTATTACCCATCGTTTTTGGAGTAGGTAATCCTTCTGGCGGATTTCTGATATTTAATTTTGTATTTAATGATAACAAGTGATTTTTACGAATCATCAATGAAACATTCGCCTTTTTCTCATCTGCTGGCAATTTGTAACAACTGGGATAATCTCCATTAGATCACACTGAAGCTAAAAAATAGAAATATGTTATAGAAATTTCTAGATTATAGAAACAACTTACCTCCATCTTCTTTTCTGCTTGTTAAAGCTGTCTTCAAAGTTTTTTGTTGAGACAACATGCTTTGTTTTTTGGAAATAATTTTACTTTTTAAACAAAGCAGATTATTTTCAATATCACCGTCTGTTTCACTTCGATGGATTATCTCCTTATTTACTTGGAACTTAGATATACTGCGGAAGTTATTTTGATCTAAGATTTCTTGTGCGCTTATGGACAGAAATAAGTCATTGTCATCTTCATCCCAGCTATAGTTTTCACTTAAACGTTAAGCACAGCCGTGAATACAATTATCATGTGAATTTTTTGGTTTATTTTGTAATTGTTCTTCATGTGTGCTTAGAAGCCTTCATGAAAGAACAAAAAGATTTGAAAAGACGTGGGCGCTAACATAATGGTATTGCTTAGGCAGCATGTTGAGAGTGGTTAATAATATAAAAAGGAAAAAATTGCAAATACAAAACCGAATGGTGCAATTGTTAATAGAAATTAAAGATAAGCTTAAGACTTTCCATGGCAGCAACAAAAAAAAATTTGAAGAAAATATAGAAAGAAAATTAATTAATATTTATATTATAAATATTAAACAAAATTTCTATTCACATTTAATTCACGTGAAGTGGCTTAAGGGATGGTCTCCTTTTGAACGCTGAGATAATAAAAAAAAAAAAAATAAAAATAAAAGATTAAAATGTATATGTGTCTACATCGTTGTACCACCAATGTTAACGGTGTTGACGATATCGTTGCTGCGAAGATTGTGGCTGATAGTGACGCACATAATTGTAATTATTTCATTATTGGTTTACAAAGTACCATCTAGTTTAGCTTACCGCCTTTACATTTTTCTTTCAACCTTTATTTGGCGCACATTTTTCTTAAAACCGTTTTGCACAGTCAGCAATTGCATATAAACGGTATTTAAACGTTTATATCAATACGTGTGTAAACTTTTCTCTCTCTTCTTTTCCGTTTCATATACCTTTCCGTTTCGTATACGAATGAGTACGAGTGAAATGACGAGTAATTGTTTATGCGTCGTTTGGTAGTTACGAAACTGATTGAGCCCATTTGGAAAAAAATTTTTTTTTGTATTTTTATAGAACAGCCTGAATGGCGAAAAACTTCTATCCCCCTAAAGAATCTATCTCTATCTAAAACCCCTTTTTCATTTTTATTATATTTTTTTTTTTATTCTGCTATTTCTTTATTATATTATATTATATATTCATCATATTATCTCTTATACGCACTCAATCTCATATGAATTTGTTTTTGCGTATTCCGCTTTATTCTGCGCTTTTCGGAATTCCGCACATAACTTCATAAGCATTTTAAATTATGTCGTACACATTTTATAAAACGTAATCCTCGCAGTCGTTGTACATATATCAATCAAATTGGTGTAAATTAAACCTAGCTATCGCTATAAATTGCTTACATATGCGATGCTGATATGGTATTTTTGAATCTGGCAACGTCGTAGTAATATTTACATTACTTTTGCTCTTGCTTGCTTAATTCAAAAGGTGTAAAAAATCTGCATCAGTGGATTTGTTTCAATTCGTAGTGCATGCAATATAAAAGAAGCTATATTTTTACGAATGTGGTTGCTTGTATATAAAATTTCTTTCAATTGTATTTAAAAATCATAGTCTTTCTGGAAGGATTTAATTGAAGTTAAAAGTTACCGTAAATGAATACATATTTGAAAAATTTAGTATACGAAGAGATATTTTAAGTATTTATTAAAACGAGAAAAAAGTCTACATAATAGAACATAAATACACTCATGTATGCCTGTGGAAGGGCGAAAAAACAAAAAAGTGTTTATGTGGTGGAAAACAACGTCTTCGAAAACATTTGTATCTTCGTGGCGTATTGAGGGTAAGCAAAATTGTTACAGGCTTATAAAACGGTATCGATTAGTTCTTGTAAAGGATATTAAACTTGGAAGGCAATTGCAGACAACCTATTTGGGTAGCTATTCATCCATAAGGTCCTGCAAAAATAGCGGTTGTAGAAACGCGGATTACACTTGTTCTACGTAAACAGAGTATGTATGCAAAAAATAGAAATTGGAGCATATACCATTAATGACCATCCTTTTAGAGCTATTTTTTTATTTATATACTCGCCATTGAAGAAAGACGTACAGATTTAACTTTGCTTTATATTGAGTTTTTATTTGCAAAAAAAAATTGTTCACTATTTTTAAATCGTATTTATAATTAAATTATTATGAACACCACCGAAAGAACAGGCTACTATATTGCAATACTCGAAAGGTGCTGTAATTTCTGAACATGCATCGAAAATTCATTGCGTTAACAAAAAATTTGCCATAACTAGAAAGAAGCTGTCTGGGATGAACGTTCTTTTGGTCGCAAAAATTAGGATATAGGAATATAGGTTTGCTTGCTCCAAATTCGGCAAGCTAGTTTTTATGACGAAATGTTGTCATCAGCAAATTTTCATCAAAAAGCATTGAAAATTAGGCCTTTTCTTATCAAAATTCCATTTCCTTAAAAGCGGTTCTATGACAAGTGGTTCAAAAAATTTCCCCATCCTATTCAAAGTTTTGGCATCAATTTAGAATACTGAAATACTATTACTCAGCGAAAATTTGAATATCGTTTCATCTATGGGCAGAGATCAAAAAGTGCGCCTCCGATCCGCAACATTTTCAATAGTGTTCGTCTTTGATTCCTTGTATGAAGTTTCATCAAAATATCTTAAAAATTTCGAGTTGTTGGTTGAACACAAATATAAATGTACAGACGAACAGACAAGTTTAATCATTTTCTGAATCGACAGGTATAATAAAAAGCGGCTGTGCCACATCCGTGCAAACTTAATGTTTCTGGTACTGCAAGTGGTGTAGGGTTTAAAAGAATTGTAAATCGTACGGATTGTCAATCCGCTTATTAGATTTCAGTTAATTAAACTTCATTCTTCTAATCATTTAAATCTTGTATAATAATATTGGAGAGAAGTTATATTTAAAACACCTATCTAATGTTCTAAAAAAAACGACTTATTCACAAGTTTATTGGACTTATACGGAGTGTTTACGCAACATAAAGATTGCTATGAATTCATTTGTTCCAGTTATGGTTGAATTTATTAAACCGTAGATGTATCTTCTCCCAAATAGTAATGCGAAGTGTCGTTCAAAAATACTCACCTGTTGGTGTACATGTTCGCCTTTAATAGGGTAATGTCTGTGGTCGAGAGCCATCTGCTGTGAATCTTTCCGGGTTTGAATTCTTTCTTCGATTATAAAATCAATGAAATTGAATCGCCATCCATATATTTTAGTCTTATAGTAGTATTTAATTTTCCTATTCAGATTTTCTGTGAATTTGAATTCTTTTGAAATGAAGCGAGCTCAAACGTTTAGCTTAAAAGAAGTTTTGCTAACATCATTGATTTGACCTTTCTGCGAGACAAGTGTTTAAGTATATCATTGTCACCTTGGAAGGCCTCTATATCCCGTCTTGGAAATCGGCGTTTTTCTATTTTATTCTAGACGACCTATGTGTTTTGTTGTGGCCAATGACAAGAGCCTGTGTTGGAAAGTGAAAAAGTATCGAAATTGTTAAAGTTTATGAAAAAGATGAATCGAAAAAATCTGACTTACTTTGTAATGGCAACATGAATGATGTAAATATCTTGTGAGGTTCAGGATTTTGGTTTAAATGTTTCACATATACTTTAAGACAATTTTGTACAGTAAGCTTTAAATAAAAGTGAAAATACTGAAAGAAAATTGCATTCAAATTTTTTGCTAATCAACATGCAGACGTAAGGTGTTATTTCAAAGAACATCCCGCCTACTTTAAGATAAATTTCAATACTGGTATTCATAATCTTTTCCATGAGAACAGGAAGATATTCTTGATAAATATACATATAAAATATATCATTAAAGTAAAGCAGAGACGGACTGAAGCAAATTTTTAATAAATTACCTTCTTCTGTAAGTAGATTAACATGAGTGTAGATACGTCTGAAAACTGTGAGAATTGTTATAAATTTAATATATTTAACATATTAGCATAAACATTAAACATAATAGTAAATCGCATGTTTTCCATATTTTCCTCTATAATCGGCATAAAGAGAGCAAGATCATAGACGAAGGAATCGGGATATATATATTGTAAATCCGTTTCAGATTGAAATTTTTCTATACCGACAATCGATTTTAGTTTACTAACGATGTCCGATAAGACGAATCGTAATTCTAGTAAACAAATCCCTGCGCCTACCCTTTCTGCGGCTGTGAGTGGGTCAAATTAAGTTTGTCCTTTAAAATATATATACTATTGGTACCCAATTGCCTATTAAGAAAATATTTAAATTAAATATCTAAATATATGCATCTCAGGTAATTGCAATAATATTTTACCTGTAGATCTCTCTAGGTCCATACAAACTTTCGAAATTATTTTTGCTATAAATTTTGGATTTGGTAACGCTTACGGGAGCAGTTTCGGCATGCTTGTTCTTATTGCTCTTAGGCTTGAACGGAGCACATCGCCCTTAGCCTTTTTCTGAATGCTAAGATATTTATTTGTGTAAATTTTATGTTTGTGAAAAGTAATATTTAGTATAGTGCTTAATTTTCGCTTTTCGCTTCCTATGGTGGTGGAAGCGGTATTGGAACTTTTGCTAACATCTCGTAGATTTTACTTTCAATTCTCATAAAATCTGCTGAACTTTGTAAAATTTTTGTACGCATCATTTCCGAACGTTGGGTTGAAAATTAGTTTCCTGTCTCTCGCATCCAATTGACACAGTGAAAGTAAAAGTCTAAGATCTTTTTATGCCTTTCTTGTTCGTAATCATTAAATATAGAGCTTAAATCAGGATCGTCGAAGAAGTCAGGGTAAATAATGACATTTTCCCTATTGCTGCGCCTAATTAGCGTAAAGCAAATATATGCTTGATCAGGATGAAACCGCAAATTATTTCGTCAATATGGTGTATCGATGGAAGTCTCATGGTGTCAGCAACTTCGATAGAAAGCTGAAATCTCCCAAAACCTTGGTAGATATATATCGAAAATTGAAGAAAATTCCAATTTAGTATCGGACAGCAATCTGAAGGGGTCTTCCTTGTTTTCTTTGAACAAATGCCTGCAGACTTCTCTAACCTAATGAAAATTTAAAAACTACTTCGTTGCTTAAATAAAACGTTTGCCTTAAAATATATAAAATAATATTATAAGGCAAGCTGTTCACTTTGCTCATAAGTGATTAGAATTAGCAAAGAAAGTTTAGTTCTTAATATATAGAGACAGAGAGTTCGAATTTCTATACTGTATATCGCGTGTAATAGATAACATACTTAGCTTGCGCGTTATGTGTTATATCTATAGCACTATGATAATGACATTTTATGTTGAAGCTTTGTTGAATCTGACAGTGTTTACAATCACTTCTCATACAACCCTCTTTTTTTAAAGGATTTGCAGTATTTATGTACGGCGAAATTCGGTAAAGAATATAATTTTGGCATATTAAGTGAAATTAAAAGATATTTTAAGTTTTTTAAAAAGAAGGGTTGTGTAATATTTATCATAGCATTTCATTCGATTCCTAATTTTGAAGTACGGTGGCAACCATAAATAATAGGGGACTCGCCCGATTCTAACTGAATAGTTTTGAGTCTTTTAATAGACGTAAAAAGTCGTCTAATAATAGCTGCTTCTCCGACATTAAAAGCGCCGCCAGGAGAGCTGAAGACATATTGCTGAGTTGACTTTAATATTTATCGGTTATTAGAAGCTGGTTAATATCGGTAAATGGAAGCTGTGTGGTTCATACTGATAAATGGGAGCTATTGTAAATGGAAGCTGTGTGGTTAATATTGGTAAATGGAAGCTGTGTGGTTCAAATTGGTAAATGAAAGCTGTTATTAGTGTGGTTAATATTGGTATACGGGAGTTGTGTGATTCATATTGGTAAATGGAACTTGTTATTAGTGTGGTTAATATTGGTAAATAGAGGCTGTGTGGTTCCTAAACCCTATTATAGCAGCAGTTGACGTTTTCTTTTTTCCTACATGGGGAATTATAAATAAAACACCATGAAGACATCGAAATTAAGTTTGCAAAAACATTGGAAATTTTTGAAAGCAGATTGATGTTGCAAAAACGACTACAGCGTAACATAAACCGAAGAAATGTCTAATATCTGGCTTTTTGCTCACTACTCATAAACTACAACAGGTACACAAAATTTCCGTCTGCTTTTTATAAAAATGTCGCGAAATAGCAAAATTTATTTTACGTTAAAAGTCGTGGGTATAGAACATTCTCTTTTGTTTGACAAAAGATCGTCTTTTTTTACCCATTACCGAAGGATGACGGGTACGTTCCACAGCACTTAGAACGCTTAGAACACCTCTGTTTTTCAAAGAGAATGAAAAATTGGTTTTTTGGTCAATAGTGATAAACTATAACAAATAAATGTACAAAAATTTGAATTTATATTCTATGGGCGATGCTGCAGCATCTGTGCATAAAAATAGAAAAAATTGACCACGCATAGCCAATATTATAGTGTATCAAAATTTAATTGTTTTTTCAATAACTTTACAACGCGCAAAAGCAAGCTCCAAAAAATCTATAAAGTATATAAATTGTTCGCCAGTTTCAAATTTGCAATGCACCTAAACATGTCCGCCTGTTCGTCTGTCTATTTTTCTGTTTGCTCAACTTTACAGTATTTGTGGTCAACATTCTCCCATTAGCAAAAATGAAGATATCGCTTACAAAGTTGCAAGAGTATGTGGAATTGACAAAAACTTACTTTGAAAATAGAAAAAATCAGCAACTCCATATTATAGAGCATGAAGATTTTGTTCTTTTACTTCTTTTTCTTTCTTACGATAACGGTGATGGGTATAAAAGACTCGGTCCCGACCGACTTTACTTACCGACTTACTTGTTGTACTTTAAAATTGAATTTATTGACTTAAACACTCGTCATTCTCATAAGAATCAATATTTTTGAAATCCTTTGGGAATGCCGAGCTATACACATGTACATTAAATGAATTTTTTATCTCAGATTCGATTTCGTACCAATTAAACTACGTGCCGCAATGACTATATGCCTCCCAAGAATACTTCCGGTGTTCTTTTTCAAGATTACATTTATTTTTAGTTTATACACTTAATAACAATTTTATTGATCTCTTATATTTGCTTCCGTCTCAAAAGAATTGTTAAAAAACCCCTTTTCTCAGATTAGATTAGATACACCAAAAGTAAATTTTTTCCAAAGAGAGTTGCAAAATTAGAGAAGAAACAACAGATAACCTAATCGTACAGATGGCAATTAAATTAACTAGAATAAACCAACAGTTTCAACGGGAAATTAGAAACTAGTATTTTTTTAAAAATTGAAAATTGGATTAAAAAGCTCATTGAAATGACAAACACAATGATAACGTTCATACTTTCTCTAAATTACGCCAATAAGTCATCGAACCGTTATATACAATGCCATTTGACTTTCCAGTCAACTCCGTAACGTGGACATATTTCTTTATTGAAATTTTAATGATTTTCTTATATCAGAGACTCATTTCATAACTCCCTCTCATTTAAACATGAATATAATTTTACAGCTGCTAACACTCCTGATGGTAGAGTGCATGCTGCCTTTAGTGAAATCTTCTGTTAAATACTAAACTTCGAATGTTTTCAGAAAATATTTTCTACATACTACTTAAATTTTAGTGAATTGCTATGGTTTCAATTTGCGTTTTATTTTGGTCGCAGTTATTCTGTTTCACTGGGAGACCCACTGGACTTGTTATCTGGGGAAATTTCGCAATGGAATGTTTCCTGCGAACTACAACAAAACTCGCAACAAAACTTGGCTTTGGCTGAACAAATGGAATGTTGAAATAAATGCTGAAAAATCTACGCACTTTCATGCTAAATAAGAGTTCTTGTGCCTATCAACAACTCTGTAAAATATCTTGGATATAATGACAAAAGACTAAGACGGAAAATCATATAAAAGTTAAACTCCAACAACTGGACTTACAAGCTTTATTAGTTAATTCACCCATCATCTTAGTCTAAAAAATGAATGCGTTTTAAGCAAGAGTATCTTCCAACCTGTTTGGACCTGTGGCATAGGAATATGGAGAGCAACTCTAATATTGAAATATTGTTGATGCCTCATGATTCGTTACCAACAAAACTCGTCTTCATATGTTGGAAATCTGATTCGAATCCTTTTTCAAATTTTTCAATTTCTATTCGAAATGAATGGAATTTGATAAGAAGATTGAAAAGAGCATCTTGAATTATTTTTTAGTTTATTTTTGCTCCTTTAATTTATTTATTGAATTTTTTTGTAATTTGAATTTTTTATATAGATTTTAGTTTATTTAAAAATGTCTGTATTGTTATGTTGTTACTATCGGGAGATAATAATCTCTGTAATTTCACCTTGCAATAATATGCTGATTACATTTTGCGATAAATTGTTAGTGAAATATGTAATAATATACATTGTAACACTCAAAACTGGGTCTCATTTTGATCTCACATATTCTCCGACTCGGACAAGGCTAAGCTAAACTAAGATGGAATAGATTTAGTTACGTTAGATTTAATAAGCCATAGGCACACAAGACTAAAAGGTTTAAGGAAGATTTGAGTTGAAATATAGCAAATTTGGATGTACAAAAATAATGGAAGTCGAAAGAGTGGCTTCAGGCTTTCTGACTATAGTTTTTTTAGATCTTCCGTTCCGTCTTTCTTCTTGGACAAGGCACCTGACGTTTCGCGGACGTTTTCTTTCTTCTGAACTTAACCAAGTCAAAGTAACGCTTCGAATCTACTGTAAAATTGTGATGGCAGCAAGTTGCACGCGATAACTTTAATACTTCTTAAAATCTGATTAATGTCGTTTGCTGGAGATAAATCGTTACCGTGTAATTATGAAATCATCAGTGCGATTTCCTTAAGTTATGACAGCGCGTACCAAATACTTCAAATACCTCAACTTGTTGTCAATTCGGTTCATTAAACCCCAAATGTTTTCTGAAAGGACCATGGTATATCAGCGAGTGCCACGACTGTAAAATACTTTCTGCGAATAAAACATGGCAAACTTATAACAAAGAAAATCGTGTGTGGAGGTCCCGAAATGGAAAAAGCAGAAGGGAAAGGAAAAAGCAAATGAGGGAAAGAACGTTTTAGTTTATACATGTTGCATCATAAATGTAGTCAATCAAATATATATAAAATACTGGAACAAAATATGCAAAAGCAAAACACAAAACAGATATAACAAGCATAGGTAAACAAAAGATATATAGTCATAATTTATATAACACAAAATTATCAGATCTACATCATCAGCAAGAATAAAATTGTTATTTTATATACGGCTATTAATTCGAAAATCGTAGAGCTCATTTAAGCTTTGCCATTCTACTTTAGATACTCAATGGAAGTCATAACGAAGGGGAGCGTAGACCTTTGAAAAAATTTTAAAATTAATAATTGAAAAAACAAAAATTAATGAACAGTAATGAAAATAACCCTGTTTTTGTTTTGTTATATAGTCGCTTGTCATTAAGGGTTTCAGTTGTTGTCTAAGGCATAACTAAATAAACCATACTAAAGCCCTGAAATTTTTCCAATCTCCGCACGACTGTAAATTACCAAAGAATATCTGTTAAGGGATATTCTTCTAGGCATAGCCTGCTGAAGATCCGAATTCGGAAGTACCGCGATATTTATATTTTTTCTTATTTAATCAAGGACTGTTATTCGTGGATAAGACTTAGATCGTTAACAACTTACTTGAGGCTTTCATATTCTCTAACATCGAAAATAATACTAAACTTTGTATAAAAAGGAAACCGTCTGTTGATAAAGTTCGAATTAAATGGCCTACGCTTTTCGAGTCGTGCTTGCGGCAACTTTAAACTAGTATGCCTTGAAAATCAGCTGATCAGCGTGGAAGATAAGATATCGGGGTCCTTGTTCTTAGGAGAGAAATTTGAATCCCATGTCAAGGCGGCTGGAGTTACGACCAATCCAAATAATATAACATTACTTGAGCCATATCACTGGTCTTATTAGCCGCTAATGCAACCGATGTGAAAATCTCACTGTTTGCACTAATGGAGGAGTGAATCTCATTACAACCGCAATGACGACGACGATGCCTGAACTTTGCAAGAACCAAAGCGTTACTAGTCTTCATTTAACGCGCAGAGGAACTAGCCAAGGCATGTGACATTGGTAAGATGTATTTAGCGGAAACAATGGTCGAGATGCTCCGAAATAGAGCGATGATGTGGTTCCGTAACAATAACCAACTGTGGCAGTGGAAAACAGGGGTATAGTTTTAAACAAAAATTTCTCAAATATTTGTCGCAGATGAAATATGTTTTATTAATGCAAGAATTGGTGTGCCATATTGCTCCAACTGGGAAATAAAAACCAACATATATATATAATCATCTTATATTATATTGTTTTTATTATTATTGAGGGAATTCGAGGGGAGAGTACCAATAGGAAACCCGGCCCCTGAAAACTTTCGAGAACTGCAACGAGGGGCTGAGCGCGGAATCCAAAAACGGCGGCGTGAATAGTTGACTAATGATAATCAAGAACGAATCCGAGATATACACATCCACAGGAACGACACACCCAATTTAATTTTCTTTGCGGCCGTCTTGGTGTACGAAAAATTTTTTGTTGCAATCAAAGCAACGCCAGAGGAGCCCACTGCCAGCCAGAAACTACGACTTGATATCGACACATTGCGAAAAACATAATGCAAAGAACAATCAGACCAATGCAACAAATTTACCTTTGCTACTAGGTCAAGTTACTACTCAAAATGGTAGCTAAACACTACTCGCAACTTCGATTTTTACCTTAGTTACAATATGTAGGATGCAACTTGTAAGAATGAAACATACTCACATCATGTTATTGCCTACGATGATGCCCAGTTGCGATCACAAATGTGCACTTGTACCCCCATTCACACTATGGGACTTGGAAAATTCATTCAATTCATGCTACTGTTGATAACGGTAGTCAATTACACTCATAAGTGCCCACCATTGTCCACAATTCGAGATATATAAAACATTTTTCGCTCATGATATAGATCACAACAGTAGCTAAAGATAACGCGAACATTCCGCAACCGTCAAAGGATTAAATTCACCTGCTAGGAAAGGTCAATCCAATCATGCGACTATCGCTAATGGCAGCCGATTACAGTCTAATGCGGCGACAAGGGCCTCAAAACTTAGCGTCTCTTTCGAAGAACGGAATTGCTCTCAGCGGTACTGTTAATTCCGTTAGCCAATAATGTACCATACCAACTTTAACAACGTTAAAGTTTCACTTTGTGTATACTGCTGCCAGCATTGATAGCCAATGTTATTACAAGGATATCAACTTCGACAGAAACTGCCACGCATGCAGATGTTAATTCTGGTAGCCAACGACCTTTATTAGATTTTAACTACCATTTTAATAACAACAGTACTAGACGTATTACTGCTCAGGCCGATAGTCAACGATACTGCAAAGACTCCAGCGACGATGAAATCTCTCACCATACGTATGCTACTGCTGACGACGGCACCCACCGGTGCTATGAACATTATAACGACGAAAAGAAAGTCTACCTTATACTCGGTATTGCTAATAATAATAATAATAATAATAATAATAATAATAATAACTGTGTCAACATACCGCCGAAAGCAAGACTAAACAATAATTTCTTGGAGTTACAACAAACGCTCTGAGCATAGCTAACGTAGAGTCGAGTCTCACGTTGGTCCACAAGATCAAGCTTAGTCGTCAGCCACCAATAGAATGAAAAAGTATTATCGCTATATATTTTCTCTCATTCCAATAGCATTTCATCCTGGTTTCCTCCTGCACAGGCAGCTGGTGCTGTGAAGCCAATTGAATTAATGCTACAGAACTTTACGCTATGAGGAAGCTTAGCATACAGATCAGCAACGATGCAGCAGAGTAGGAAGAAATCTATCGCCATTCAAAAATACTTTGACCGCCGCAATGCCGCCACAAATAGTAACATGGTAGATGTTGGGCTGTCCCTGGGACACTGTCCAAAACAATTGTCAAGTACACAACAAATAAGATTTATCCCCTCCTCCTAGCGATTATTAACAGTAATCTAAAGGCAACGTCAGCCTTTATGGAAATGTACATTAAGTTCTTCATACCCTGCTCCGCTAGCAGTAGCGAAATATTTAACTCTCAGCCGAAGGGGGACTCCAATTTTTAATCAGCGGGGCGTTTTAACTATCGTTTTCACTTTGCTTTATTTGTTCGCCAAACGTGGTGTTAATATCAAAGAGTTCCTATTCGATCTAGAGAACTGCAGTTCAATTAAAAGGCTTGGGGATCGAGTTTGAACGAGATAAGTAGATAGAAGTAGATAAGCGATCTGATTTTAAATAATAAGGAAAGAAGAATATGAAGAAACTATAAACGAAGGGGATGTGTATATGGTTCCTAAGCTGTACTGTTATTCGAAAATGCATCAAGTTGTTTCAATGTAGGACGCTGATCAATCGAAGATTATTAGGTGCACAGGAAGAGCTCTGTTAAGGAATGGGCCTTCTTGGAGTTTTTTTTCGCTCCTTTGGAAATTTGGAGGTTATTAGTATCGTATTCATGACTTGTAATAGACGGTCAGATATGGGAAAGATCATGTTAACAAGTTTGATCGATGGTTCATCAAGCCCAACAGAGGCCCACTATAAAGAATGTTTTGGGATTATCTCATTGGGATCATCTCGACTGCCCCGCAATACACCTTTATTACGGAGCATGTTTTACATTTGCTTAGAGTTAGCATTTTCGAAAAAGTTGGTATACGCTTTCTCATTACATACTTCAACTTGTTGCGCAATAGATTCGCCAGTCAATAGCTTCAAGTGACCGAAGATATTTTTTATAGGCAATGCCTCTGACGAACCTTTCATACTAGTTGTTCCGCGAATGGACTCAATTAAGAATACCATTACCAGATGACTATTTAGTATGGGGAAAAAAAGTTAGGAATTTGTGCAGTATTGAAAATTATATTGAAAAATATATTGGATTAAAATCAACTAGTCGTAAATAACTGATGAGTACATTAATATTAGCCTTATTAAAGTTTTTTCAATAGGCTTCGTGTTGAACTCTGATGATGTTGACCGAAAGCGGTAATAAAATTAACGCGTGATGCGAGAAACCACGGCCAACTGTTTGGCAATATTGTAAGTAGGTGAGATTCTCACTTATGACAAAGTAAGCCTTATGTGAACTAGATTGTTGTTAAATATTAAAATGATTCGGTAAACAGTTATGCATGTAAGAGAAATAATTTCTGAGGTAAACGGCTTGTACATTAAAGGCGAAATAAATCGCAATTAAAATCTTCGGTCATTACAATATTGGGATACACGGGAAGCAGGCTATTATGCGTTCTTTCGAAAACCAACTCCTCTGGGTAAATGGACCACATCAAGCAGTAATTTATTATTTTGGAGACTCAGTTCAACGAAAAGAGATTAATATATCCCTCCTTCGATTACTAGAAACACTGCTTTATAGTGCAATCTGCATGGTATATACAGGTCACCTGACCTCCCTCTAGACATTGGCCGACCATTTCTAGATAAATTATACCATGGCGTCTCTAAAGCGGCGGCGGAAATATTGTCCCTTAGCTAAGTTTAGGATAAAGACCGTCATACTTGAGGCAGTTCCGAAAGAATTTGTTGCTGGAAATTGGCGTAAGATTCGAGACTTATGACATTAAAATATGAGTTACACGATGGTATTACGAAAATTCAAAGAGATTGGCCTTCATTCCATGTTTTTAGGAACGGGTGACAATCGTATGAAATCACGGCCATGATTGATTGTGGGACTTGCTTTAGGCAAATCCTTGTCGAATATCTGGAATTTTGTAATTTTCCCATTTGTTTATCTTCCTGCATAAAGCGTTCAACTTCAGATAAAGTGATGATAGATGTTCCTTTACATAGATTCGAGACAGTGTCTCACCACCAATAATGCCTGAATGAATTATCGTACGTGCGGTAAGATAGTTTTTGCGTAACATATCCCCCAGAGCCACGTTACTAACTTTCATCAAGATTATTTACTTAAGTACGATTATCCCTATATTCGAGATGTTTACATTAAGGCAACACGTTAAGTAACTAGAGAAAGCCATTTTTTTAAAAACAAAATAGCTGAGCGCAAATTTCTTAGTTACACATAATAGAATTCCTACTCACGACAAAAGTTAGAATGGTAAAGACAAACGTTTTTCAAAGATTGGTCCAGTGCAGGCGTATCAAATCCGCATGATTGATTACAGAGTAGCCATAACGACACCATTGGGCATTAAGCGAATTTATTAGAATGTGTTCCTAGTGAAGGGGCTCAGCGCAAATTGTCCAAAGACTTCTGAATGAAGTATGTAGTGGCTTAGACGTTCGTGTATATGAACGAACTTTTGCATACCAGTGAAACGAAAAAACTGAAATATCTAAAAACTGTGTTCGACGATTGGATTGTTATTTAAGTTTTAAATAGTGCACATAATAAAAGCATATTCGAAGCTTCAAGTATTGATTTGGAGGTATTCGACCTTCTCAGGACAAGGCAACTACCATTAAAAATTCGAACCGCCAGAAACCGATAAATAGGCTCAAAAGTATGTAGGAATGATCAATTGCTATCACAGATAGATTCCTAAATGAGTAGAACTTACCAGCTCCATTCATAACAAAAACAGTCAAATCAGAAGGTATAATCTTAGCACAGGCAGACTTTGTCATCACATTTTTCAAGCATATTAAAGGCGCATCCACATCAAAGATTTTGTTAAATCACTTCGACAACAGAACAGGATCACCTGTATCGGTTGATTTGTCAGAAACAATGATGGGCAGCGACTTAAAACAGTCCATCTCACAAGACATTTCAAATATGTTATTGATCATAAGTCAAAAACTGTTAGAAGTGAAAGGCCAACCGGACGCAAACAGACATTCGTGGCGGCGCTAATGTAAGGCATAGCAAATTGACGACGAATTGCAAAAATGACCTAGACAGAAATATCTGACGCCATTGTCATTGTGTGCTGTAAGAAAATGCGCCCATGTGCTCCCACTGCCTCAGCTTTGATCATATGGTCAAAGATTGCAGGGTGAGGGGAATAGTTTGTCGACACTGTAGCCAAAGTGGCCACAGATACGGGGTGTGTACGAAAGCCGCGAGTCATATTGTGATGATTTCCGTCTGTAATGAACATAACAGGATGGTTGCGTGCGTGGAAACTCGCTATACTGATATATAACTGCAATACCAGTTACCATGTACTGTGCGAGCTCGGTCAGTGTGTGAGTGAGTTAGGAGGCAGTGGAGTGACACTGGAAGGCGAGTAGTCATGGTGTCTGTTTGTCCGTTGAAGGCCCGTATGGAAGCTTGCTTTGTGCAAGCCTTTATTTTAAGTTCAACCAAAAACTGGATGACTACCTTAGGTATATGGATTCGGCGTTGCCGCTCGCTGATGACACCCTGGATGCCAACGCTTGCGTGCTCTTATGGTTTAGCAAAAAAGAACGAATTTCTGGCGTACGCAATCAAATAAAACGTGAAGTGTTATCTGAGTTGTGTATAACCAAAAGTGTCCAGATATTAAATGAGTCGAGTGGATGGTTCAGTTTCCATGGTCAAGTTGGAGCTGACGGCATTGATGTCACTATTGCCAATCGGTGGCGGTAAAAGAAGGATTAAGAGGTGGGCACGTAGTCTGTCCGGGAAAAGAGACGCCGTCCGTCGCCTTAGAAGGCAGTTTCGGCGAGCGAAAAGGGCTAATGACGCCACTGCCGTTCAGCTAAGAGTCCAATTGTGGCAATGCCTCAATGATTGCAGGCGCATGCTCATGAAGACTAAAGAGGATAAGTGGTATACGTACTTCAAATGGAGTACTATCCATGTGGAGAGAGTATCTGGACGCGTTAATGGGCACATTCTTCCATGGGCAGCAAAATGCAGTGCTTCCCAATAATGGGTTGACGCCTCTTCCTTCTCCTTTGAAGAAGAATGAAATTGAGTATGCTATTTCGAAAATCAGATACAAAGGCATTGACGGCATTTCCGGAGAAACGGCTAAAGCTATCTGGAAGGTTATTCCTGGATGCCTGTATACGACATATTCTCTGTGTTTGTCTAAGGGTTATTTTCCTCGACAGTGGAAAATGGCAAATATCGTACTTTTTCTGAAATCATCTGATAAGATAAGGAGCGATCCTTCGTCTTATCGGGGTATCAGTCTCCTCCCAGTGCTTGGAAAAGTTCTGGAGAGGATAATTATAGAGGGGCTTCAGATGATTTCTATTCTTAGTCTGTCTGATAAGCAGTTCGGCTTCCGCAGGCGTCTCCGTATGGAATATGCCTGGGTACATGTGTCAGAGATTGTGACGAGAAATATGTCTTGGTCATATTTATCGACTTTAAGGGTGTTTTTGACCAGGTTATATACATGCTCAGGATGTAAAGGGATTAAATTCTAGGGAGTGTTAATCGCCATTAAGGAAACGTGTCCGCACCTGAGTTGCTTTCAACGTTATTCGTGATGTTTCAATTGTAGAAAATCATCCGGGGTTTAGTTTTAGCTTACATCTGGGGTTTCTACTTACCTTTCTGAAAATAGGACTTATGTATGTGGCGGTATGTTTGAAGACTATGAACATTTGTTGATTGTGTGCCGTCAGCATTCTGCATTCACAGAATTAGAGGCCATGAGAATCAAAGTAATTCACGGTAGAATTGATTGTATTCTGGGTCTTTTTGCTCCTGAGACGACGCATTGAGCGCATATGCATCTGGTTTTCTCCTCAAGCGTCGGCTTACTCGAGGACGTTTGGACAACTCCGTCTAAGCTCTGCGTTGACTGGCTTATCCATAGTTTATTTGACTGTCACTGACTGACTCGGGGGTGAGCCCATGCTGGCTCCATAAGTCTTGTCAGAGACTATTCCTTGATCTGGTATGGCATTGTGAAACCCGTTTCCACGTATCCTTGCATTGCTTTGAGTTTTATTCGCACACCTCTTAAGAGTATCGTTTACTTATTAAACGAAATCATGCTCAGTGCACTTCGCCCGCCATCGGGCCTGCGCGGCAAGTATCCATGTCAAACACCCAGAGACATCTGTAAGAAAATTTGTGTTCGAAATACATTACATTCTGGTACGATTTTTTTTTAAATTATTTTTTTATATTGGAAATGCACGTTTTTTTCCGAAATTGAGTTGTTCTTCTTGTGCGAGTTAGCAAATCAACAAAAGATGGTTTACTGAGCTGAGCAAGAAAAAAAACAACTTGCCTGTCGAGATCATAGAAAATATATTTGGTTACTTTCACCACTTAAATCGGCAATCTGCTGGAGCTACTTGGCGCGATGCCTTCTTTATCGGATAATTTAAGAGCAGTAATCAAGTGCATTGTGCCAAGGCGTGCTTTTTAGGTCGCTTACCACCAGCGAAGTATTTGCTTAATGTCAGACACTATACCGCAACTACGGGAAGGTAAGACGTAACATTAAATTCAAGAATTAATTACAAATCAGCAATTGCGATAACGTTTGATAACGTCCAAATCTCTGTTCAATAATTTTACGCGCTTATTCGGCTATTAACAAATTTAGAGTCTTTAGCACAGCCATTTGCACTGTTTACAAAATCTTAAATGTGCGAAGAAGGTATAAAATGCAAAATTGAGTTCTATTAAGTAAAAAAAATGCAAATTTTTTAATTGGCAATGGGAAACAATAACAAGAAGACATTAAAATCAATTCTTTTAAGCAAAAACAAAAAAATGGGAACGCCACTACTGATACCACCAGTTATTCTTATTAGGTAATGGAATTTTGTTTTCTGACGACTTAGCATGTCCTTTGTTTATCTTTTTGGCAAGAACAACGTCCTCCTGACAAAAAATTTATTTTGTCTACTCATATTTGACAAAAAATATCCTTTCGGAGAATATTTATTCTCTTAACTTTAACACCGAAACTAACCTTAGTAAAAAGTTAGTTTATATAAGATCTGGAACAGGAAGAAGTTTTCTCACACCAGATTTCCAAATTAAGAAAAGGTTTTAACTAACTCAAGATTGGCTCAGTGCAGTCAGCGGCACAATATTTGTTTTCATTTGTTCAGTTTTCGTGAAACGTATGCGAGGTGTGCAGTCTAGTTTTTAAAGAATTGTTGCGAAACATAACCTATGGCAAAAGGCGAAGCATTCGCCGTTAAAGGCCGCTTGGCTTCGTTTTTACCGTGAACCAGCACCGCCTTGCCGGTAAATTTTTTTTCGATTGGTTCTTTTCTTTGTGATGTTACAAATGTAGAAAGGGATTCATGATATAATTCAATAAAACATTCAATGTATGTAGTATATAAATACATATCATCGATACAGAAAGCATGGAGCTTGAGTGTAGCACGTTATATTCAGTTTCTCTTCCGATTTGTTTCTTGCAACGCAATTAAATAAAAATCAATGGCAAGAGTGCACTAAAACGTAGTTTTGTAGTCGTACAATCAACGACTGAATGCACAGCTATAATTAACTGGAAACTAAATTGAATAACTTAACATTAACAATGTGCTTAGACGGAAAAAACACAAATGATGGTTCAGATGGCAACAGTGCCGCATACATACTGGAAGGATTCAGTTAGTTGCTAACCGTAAAACGGGCAGCTAAAGGTATCATGGCTAGACTAAATGGTTCGACAAGCTTCCAATGATATCCCTGGGTCTGACATACATCTGCAGTGACTCACATCGAATATTGTAGTGGAGTTGCGTTTGCTAGAGATGCTCTTAGCTAATGAGCTTCGAGGCTAATAACCCGGATAAAGTTGGATTATCTTGGAGAACGATTTTCAAGTATTCTATCGGCAAGTAGCCATCATAACAGCGGTCATGTTAGTTTATTCCTTCCAAAGGAATTGAAGGATAGCAAGTTTGGTTTTGCGCGTTCCATAAACAAAAAAATTCCCCAACGGACATACGATAGATCATATAAAAGAAAGCAAATTTTTCAAAGTTAAAGTTGGTAGTACAATTATAACTATGTGTACAGACCTTCTAAAACCGGTTAAAACTAAAGATGTTTTTGTATAAAACACACCCGTAAACATAAACCAAAGAAAAAATTACAATCTGGTGGGTTTTCTACTGAAACTGACTGGATCAACAACTCTTCTAACACCACATCACTCGATAAGTCTTCGATCTGACATATATGGCAACACTATTGACATACCCATATAATTTCTGGACAGTACTTTCGTTTTGTTTTATTTATTTCGCCAAAGAAAGCTCATCCATTGACCAATCGTATTAGGACTAGCAACGTTTGGGCATAGAGACAATCATAATAATTGCAAATCGCGATAGCATCGAGACGGGCTCAAATTTATAATATTGTTACGAAAATTCCATATTTGATGATTTGAGCTTTCATGAAAATAAAAATTAGTCGATTTTCTAAGAAATCAAACTCCAAAAAAAGGGGAAAACATTCATGACGCGTTACCTATGTCATGCAACTCGAAACTGGCGAAAAGATTAACACCAATTGGCAGAAATTTAGCAGAAAAACGGATTAATGATGAATTTAGGCAACGGTGACTTACTTGTAAAAGGGTACATACACAGAATATTTGCGAAAGACAAAGCCAGTTTAGAAGTGAGTCGAGTTAGTCGGAAGCGGGTCGCGAGACTCGACTCAAGAGACTTTAATTGCAATATTCGGACAGACAAGACCAGAACGAGAACTAATTTCTTGTACACAATTTGTAAATAGATCTCCTAGGAATTGTAAATAAAACCTATACTTCCCTAAAAATCCCAACTCACGATCTTAATTTCAAAAGGAGTTAAATAAAAAACGCACATTCACGAAAGACGGATAGTTTTACGTTACACAGTCAAAAGGGGGATTGTGATTTATAGTGAAAAAGGCGGTGAAATTAAGAGATGTAACAGTGGAACAACTCAAGCAGGAGCTGAGGAAGAGGAACGTAACAGCAACTGACGCTAAGCATGATAAATAGGAGAAGCTGCAGCGTCGACTTTGGGGAATGAGGATGAAAAACGGAAAGCATGTGTGTATGTCGTCGCTACGTTATAGGGAAAGCAGCAATGCTATACAACCAGACAAGAAATTGACAGAACAAGAGTAAACAGAAAACAAAACTGACAGTTGTAGAGGAACAGAAAATTCAGCTAAGATGGTGGAAAAACGCGGCGAAGAAAAAGGCAAAGACGATACAAATATGTCGCTTGCCGCTATTATGCATGCAATGCAACCAGGACAACAGCAAAAGGAAACAGGACAAGAACAAATGAAACAAGAAATGGTGTTAAAAATTGACAAACGTCGGGAAAGTTGTAAACAATACATGAACGGAAGGTAGCAGCAATTTGAAGGCAAAGTTAATAACCTCGGAAGGAAGGATTGCGATGTGCTAAGCCAGTCTGATGTCAGATTGAATGCTCTGGAAGAAAAAGCTACTGAAGTGGTGAGTCAGTTTGATGCGAAGGTGGAAGCCTTAGAAGAAAAAATATGTGGCTATGCTCTCCTAAAAATCACAATTCAGTGGTACGAATTTAGTTTCAAAAGGGAGTTGAATAAAAAAACTTCCCCAAATGTGGTTTACATTATAATATTTATAATAATAGTATATTGCAATAATATCGAAAAAGTTTAATTTTTCTTTTTGTTTTTTGCAGTCTGCAATTGGTGCTCTCGTGTGTATACTATTTTGTTTTTTTCGGCTAATTTGGCTTGTTTACGTTTATAGTCTTGGTTTGCAAGTACTTTAGGTTGATGCCATTTAGCGTTTTCAAAGTTCGTTCTTAAACGATTTTCCAATTTTACATTTTGGTTGGATTCGCAATTTGGTCTTTGCGATGCTTATTTCTTGTTCTCTGCTGCTTATATCTACTTACCTTAGTTTGTTGATCCTGTAAAACCATAAAACTCGGCAGCTTTGCGCAAATTTTCGGATTTTACTGAAACGTGATTAGAGCATGATATGTGTCTATTGGAACTTTTTCCCAACACTTTTCGTGTTTTTATAAAAGATCGATTAGACTGCCATATTAGTTGTCTTTTCATCCTACCCATTTGAACTTTCATTTATTCCCAACGTAGAGCTTATTGGTAGTCTTGTGAGAATTGACAATAAACCTTTCTACTTATATACTCATCCAAAGCGGATTTTTACTTATAAGAAGTACGCTGTTTTTATATATGACGCGAGCGAAACGTCAAAACCTATTGGTATGATTATGGTGCTGGAAGACCTTAATTTACCGTAAATCATTTGACGTTATAATACTAATTCAATCTTTACGGCCCTCACTTCAACACCTGATATAGTATTGTATTTTTGAATATATAATTTGATCGAAACCCATTTCCACACCACATGCATACTGCTAAGAGTATGGTGGATAGTTTTGCTTTGACAATTTGCCGGAAATAGCTGTTAATCGCTGTCATCTTTCAAGTGGGGACCATCCGTCGAATTATTCTGGTATGTTAATATCCACAAATATACAATTTCATTTTAATAAATACAATATTTTACTGCTTTGATCTTATCAATTGATTGCTTTTCCTGTTGATAATGTGTAAACACGTTCAGTCTACAATTCAGCTACAATTTTTAAATTAAAGCCAAATTACACATAACTTAATAATTGTTTAAATAACTTCCTCAAGATTTAAACAAACAAAATCGTATTTATGTTGAATTATTTATGTTGATTTATGATAGCAGAGTACCTATATCGTCAATTGCATTGTCAACAGTAAAGTTCGGACTCAAGCCTTCGCAGTAGAGGGACATTTTTTCATTGGGGGCTGACCTAGAGCAATTAGGGGAAGAATTTAGTTCATTTGGTTTATCGCCAGCCACAATATAGTTAGTTCAATTTTCTATTTACTTTGAATTATTAAAGGATTATTTGTCTTATCTTTATTTTTAAGAATTCAGATAAACCCAAGAATCATTCTATTTTTTTTTAACAAGATTTAGCAATCTTTCGAACAACAGTATTTAACATGAATGCTTAAAAAATTTTGTTTATGGAAATAATTATGTGAATCATTTTAGCTAAATTTGATGTGTAAAGAAATAAATAAATTAAACATCTTTTTGTTTCAGAACGCCAATCAACCAATAAATCACTCAGCTCTATATACTTTGAGGATAGTGCTAAGAAGCTTTATTTATTAAGTAACTATTTTATATATTTTTACCTTCTGTTGTTGAAGCGCATACAGCTGTTTAAGGCATAAAAAAACATGTCCCAAACCCTTAACAACACTCCAAGTTAGTAACAATGCTAGCAATACTGTGCAGACAATTCAATTTAAATTTTCTCCAACAGCAGCAGCCTCATTAAAAAAAATTTGTTTAAATATTTATTGGCCTAATAATACGCATCAAGCAGTTAGTATTGATGATCAGACGGAGACCGTACAGGATGTTATAGAAAAAACAATAGCTCTGGTGCCCACAGCCCAAAAACCTAACTTTAAGTATTATGCTTTACGTCTACAGAACATGATAACAAAGGAAACGCTATGGATGAATAAAACAAGCAAAATACAAAAGTTACTCATACATATCTGGAATGCCACATGCCCAAATACTGAATGCCCTCAGTTGCAGAAGAACATACTCTTGGAAAAGCCATTAAACATTAATGATAACCTGAGCATCTGGCGACCAGAATTGCGAATCCGTTACTTACCGAACAGCATTGAAGAACTACATGCAGAAGACAAAATTACTTGTCACTTTTATTTTGACCAGGTGTGTATGTTTATAATAGCGATTTATCCTTTTTTACTACAAAAATAGTCAATATTACATTGTACAGACGGAAATTTAATTCATCTGCGCAAAATCGACCAAAATTTTAAATAATCAATTTTTCAAATTGTATTTTTTTCTTAAGGCGTGTCGATATCAGAGTAACCAGGTTATTTTTAATTAAAAGCAGAGAATGCAATGACGATCACCGTCAGATAACAGCAATTTTTATTTCTCAGTTTTGTAGCGCAGCTTATGAAAGATTAAAGTGTGCATTAGTATTTTCGTGGTAACCCTACATTTCGATAAAATTATATGTTGATTTTCGTCTATTGTTCAAATTTTCAACTTGCATGGGTCGCTGCAATCAAGCACATTGAATACCGCGTTAAAAGACTCAATTGACTAAAAGGTACTAAATTTATCTTTGTAACCGAAATAAGATCGGGACTTCTTAAACCAGAAGCTAAACAAATCCTTCATTAGTGTCCAATACATTTAGAATATTATCTGCGAAGACAGTGGCATCAATACTTTTTTTTGACTAACGTGGAAGTTGATGTCACCCAACCAAAACAGTTATAGGTCATTCGCCAATGAGTGCTATTATCATATTACGATTGAAATTTGAAGTCTGCCAATTAAGAATTGCAACACCGCAGCGGGTACAAAATCACGTGGAAAACAATTATCTCTTTTTGTGAAAAAATACCAAAACCTATATCTTGTTTCCCTATAAGGGCTTATATAAAGGCGGATTCAAAAGATGAGGTCCGAAAGGTCCTGGTCCAAATGTAATAAAATTAATTTTTGTTTTGTTTTTGCTAAGACACTATTATTTTGGTTTAAATTTGGCACATCGGTATTCATAATGGATTGTTAAAACTTAGGTCTTTTTGTCACGTAAAGAACAACAGACCAGCACTCAACGATTTTTGTGGAGAAAATTTCAGGTTTTAAATTTTTTATATCAACTTCTTTAAAAACAAGAGTTATACAGGGAGTGGCCGTAAAAATACTCCTATCCAAACCATTTGCAATAAGGTGCGCTCCTGGACTTCAACACACAAATGTAGCCTATTGAAAAATTGTTATATGAAAGTAATTGCAATTTTCAAAATTCCTCATGGTAAAAATTGGTCCATAATAGTGACTAGGCCTAGGTATTAACATTACCGAATTTGGATCACGTCCGTCTATTCATTAGATCCGACCTTGTATAAAGATTTTCATGTAAATAAACCGCGCATTTCCTGAAAGAATAAAAATATTGTACAATCACATTAGATACGGTAGATAGGACACTTCATCAACGATTCAATTAATTTGAACATTGCCAAACAATATATTTAGCTATAATATTAATAATGAAAAAAACCAAGAATTATATTTGTAGAAACGAAAACTAGATTAAAAGACGAATTTGAATAGAGCGTGAAATTTTCACTGATTTTACTACTACTTTGTATGTTAAAACGATTGAACTTTATGGTGGTTGAAAAGAGGCTCCGATGCGAGAGTTACGGTTAATGTTGTAAACTGCTGTAGCGAGACTGAAATCAATTACAATTTATGTCCTAGAGTAGGACTACAGGGCTGACGACGTCGTTAAATGTTTAGTGCACGCAATAAGCCCAAAGAAGTCTTCAGGTACGGATGATATCAAAAATGTTTCATTTAAAAATATTCCTCTTGTATTAAACTCCAATGCTTTCCCAACATTTGGCAACCCGCCAATTTTTTATTTATTCATTTATTTACCCATTACACTCTTGAGCTATCTAAGCAAGATCTTTGGAAAGGTTATTAAAGGCAAATTATTAAAAACAATTATTTAAAAAAATGGTTGGTTTTAGAAATCAGCATCAGTTGCAAATTGCGATTAGTACAATATCCAATTATTTAAATAAATTTAAATGGAGTTAATTAGGCACGAAATTGCTTTCTCTGACCATTGAGTCCTTGGGAGTTATATTAAACAAAATGTTAATCTTCCAATAATCAACATATCAAAAACAAATACAACGTTGCTATAAGAATTCTACGTCCATTAAGAAACAGCAATTCGAATCTAAGCACTGTAGATATGATTCTCTTATGTGAAATTGTTTTTCAATCAATTACATCTTAAGCCGGTACAGTATGGAGCAACTGTGCTCTAACGCACATCAATAATTTGCAAACGTAACAAAAAAAATACAGAAAATGATGTTAAACTTGCCCAGGTACTTTTCTACAAAAAAGTCCCATAAAATATCAAATGCAGACTCATTATAAACAACTATTATTAAAATACAAAATAAATTTACACTACAAATTGTCAACTACCTGACAACTTTCCTATAAACAAGTTTTTTGCAAATCCTTATACATAACCTATTTTCAAGCCAATGTGTGGTACTTAACTTTAATCGGCGCGTTTAATTTGTAGATTTTGCTCACTATGTACATTATACATATAGTATGAGTTGTATGCTTTTTTTTTTGGGCATTGTTTTCATTTCGCTTAGCTCGCCTACAATAGGATCACTCTCAATTGATTTGCACAAATGACACCCTTATTCAAGTGCAGAGGTATTGAGCAGTATTGAGAATTACATCCGTCATAATGACATGTGTAATCGCTTTCCAATGTTGTTGTTAAGTCGTTTTCTTGTTTCTAGCAATTTTTTTAGTTTTCATAACTGGGTAGTCGATTAAACTTTTCTATAACATATTTTCAACTTATATTCATCAAAAAAAAAAACATACGCTGTGCAATCTCACAATATAGTAATGTTTTAATTACAATACGAATAGCCAAAACGTCGCTAAATCTATAAAGCTTTGCACTCTACAATTCGTTGCGATCCCACTGACTCTTTAAGATCTTAGCTAAAATAAAAATTACCAAAATATCTGATAGGGCTACACCGCTTTTATATAATTCGTTACGAACTGAATGGCAATGGTGAGGGTACCAGACATAGGAAACTTACTCTAGTGAATCATTCGAAGTGTAACATAAATATCTTAGAAAGTAATAAGATTATTATCAGCACAAGAAAATGGAGACAACCAACAGTAAACTTCTGATGCTCCGATTAAAATCAATATAATCCTGCTCTGAGACACAAGGGCAATCTTTGTAGAGGGTGCCCTCGTAGATTGCGATATTGGCCTACAGTCACATTTTTTGTGCATACCAGGCGGCGTTTGTCAGTTGACACAAAATAATAATACGGAAATAATAATCAATATATGGAATTTACGCACAAGCATTCACATGTTAAAAAATTTTCACAGCACAATGAAATATACTTTATTTGCGTCACATTAATTTACCTTCTAACCAAACCGTTCTGATCACCGCTCATCCTTTCGGGAAGACCGTTCTGTTCAAGAACATATAGTGCATTTGTTTTGTGAATAATACCACACAATTCAAAAGAATTTTGCAGACGCTTGCTGTACCATAGTCAGACATGTTTTATATCATACAGTTTAATTTAATAGATTTATTTGAAACCAATCCTTTTTACCGAAGAAAATATTCTTTTACTTCGGGTGGTGTCATGAACTCTTACTGTATAGTGTAAACTGATGGTTAGATTCTTTTGTAAACCATTTGCTTGGCTAGTATATTTCTTTCTTTTATTTTTTATATAATATATATAGCAAGTAATAAGTGAATTGCATATAATGGTCTTAATATTAAATATTGTAGGTTATCTAATTGGCGAATAGGTTCTATGATTTTTAAGTTATTTATGATGTTTGCGTTAATACAAGCTAATATTACTAAGATAATGATTGTTTTTTATGCTATTTTATGGCTTTTAAATGTAATTTGTTCTTCTTTAAGGGTTTGTTTCAGTTTTTGTTTGTTGTCGCCGTTTGAAATGTTGATCATCTTATGAAGATCAAGAACTTTTTTTAGGTGCTGAATGCGTCGCCCATCTCGTTCGCGTTTTCGCTGGTGTGGTGTTGGTTGCGGCGGGACAGCTTGCGTCCTTCCTTTGTATTCCTCGATTATAAGGTTTCTTGGCCTCAGCATTGGTGTGGGTGTGTTATATAAAGTTTTAGCTTCGCAATCTTGTTTCAATTCCTTTTTCTTAAAAAAAAAAAATTGGTCTTGATTTTAGATAGGCATGAAGGGCGAATGAAAAAGAAGGAGATTGTTGGACTTTGCGACAGAGAAAGAAAGGAAAAAAGTTTTGATGGAAAGAACAGAAAAAAAATTAGAAAAATATATTTTGTGCGTATCCGGAAACAATTACACTTAAGATGCAATTTGATATTTTAATATGGTCTTGGCATGTTTTATAAGTATATGTGAAATCAGTCAGTAACCTTTAATTTTTAAATCGTAAACCATATGTTAATGTAACAAATCTTCATTAGAATAAAAAAAAAATAGTAAACGAATGATTACTTAGCGTAGAACTTTTTTATTAAAACCAAATATAAACTGTAATTGGGACAGTATTCTTGTGGTCAGCCGTATGTACAGGAATAATTTTTTACACTTCGGTATTTAGCTTTATGCGAAATATAACAATTTATGAACTTATAAGAAGAAAAAAAAAAGAAGAAAATTAATTAATTACAATGAACACCTAAAGTAATCTTATTCAAAACTAATACTGTATTTATTATTTTAAAAATATATATATGAGATTTATCGACTCTTCTTGTGTCTTGTATCTTGTATCAATATTTTGTTTTTATTAAAAATGGAATAAAAGAAAAAAATTTAACTTTAAATAAGGTGGTTACAAGAACCAACTAGCTTAGCAAAGGCACGTACATCGGTCTCGCAAGTCTCCAATTCTCCTAAAGTGGCACTTTGGAGTTTCCCTAAAATATAATGCAGTTAATAGTTTTCCATAGATATAGAATAATCGTCTCGGAGTGTGAGCGTGTGCGTGTATTGTTGGTGGTACTACGAGTTTTTGTACGGAAATGGACCGTGAAGATTTAATGCATTTGATAAAAAGCTTATCGAATTTCTCCATGAAAAGAGAGGGGAAAAATGAGGTTAGTGGATTTTGGTCGATGTTCAAAGAAGTCCTGTCAGATCATATGACTGAAAAACAAATTAAAGGACGGGTCCTGTATGTTCGTCATGTAGTGGTTAATAAAATGAATGTAAATTTAATATGTATTTTCGATTTAAGCTGCTTCATCTTGACAACTTATCCATTCACCGAAAGCGCAAATTTAGTTTCGAAATTATTCGCAGAGTACCTGGCTGTATATTAAGAATCAGAATAAGATTATAATTACCTTGATTGTTCATTGAATCAAGATGCGTTTCTTTATTATTTACGTGGTTCTTATATAGTACACCAATTTGAAGAAAAATGCTTATATTAGTAAAATGTTAAGTGTGAGAAAATTCTTATGCTAGTCAAATTAAAAAGGTTAGGCTTATGAAATGAGAAGAATGGTTATGCTAATGTCGTAATGAATGTTTATAATGCAGAATAATGTGTGAAGGTAAACAATGAATAATAGTGGAGCGATAACACTACAATATTCATAAACGACAGATATGGTATTTTTCCTTTCAGACGGACGCTGCGAGAATCATCCAATGCAACAATTTTCCTTAACCAAAAGCAATGTCTGTGACTTTTTGAAAATTTATACGGTGGACATGACCAAACCTCAAATTTCATAAGCTATAATTTAAATTTTTCGGAAAATAACTGTTAATTAAATTTAATTAATTAATTTGAATAATAATTTGTGAGTTGTCCAATTAAACATACAATTGATCTACGTTTCCTCAGCAATGTCCTAATTTTAGAACTTGAAATTTTGCATTTAAATTTTTGCAAGTTCAACTTATAGTGGCGCCAGTTGTGCACGTTGTCTGCCACCTAGTGGTGTGCGTTGATACCATATTTTTTGGCATTGCCTCCATCCTAGTTAGAACTTAATACGGCTGCTAAATTGGTTTGGGTTGGCACTTTTAGAAAAAAAAGACAGTAAGAGAAGAAGGTAATCACAGTTTTCGGCATTGTTTTTTTTGTAATAGTGTGGTTTGTGGTACTACTACGGAAAAAAAATTCAGAATAGTTGTCCTTTAATATTCAGTGCTTTGCTTTGTTGTAAGATAACATTCCGAAAAACTTTAATTGATCGCAAGAGTTACAATAATATTCAAATAAGTTTTGTGCTAGTGCTGTGTTTGTCGCACGGGAGAAATACAAATCGTAGTAAAAACAAAAGTCAAGCTGATGACGTGTGTAACATTTAAATTTCGACTATAGGACGAATTATAAATACAACCCTATAGGATTGCAGATCGTGTAGGGTTGGTAAATTCGCTGACGGGAACTGACAACTAAGAAAAATAACTGGCAGCCCTGAGAAATTGGCATGCCTGACGAAGAAAAACGCAAAGTCGAAAGAAGAGGAAGAATGGAAGCCGACCTTGGGGAAGGGAAAAGAAAAGGTCTTGCGCGGAATAATAAATATTTGACTAATTGATAAGACGGCCAACGATTTCCTTTGCGTTCCAAAACTTAAAGGATTTAATTTGAGTGGAAAAGATTGAATATAGAACGCATTACGCAAAACTAAAATGTTATAGAAACAATGAGAAGAATGATAGATGCAAGTCATATACACTGTATTAGAAAGTGTATAAAGAAAATCAAAAATTTAATTATTTCGTAGATGCACGAAAAGAAAAGAATGATGGGATCTGCCTCTTTGAAATTTTTATTAATAGCTGACATATTAATCACCGATAACAAGAATTTTCGTTTTGAAGATTGAAATGATGGAAGTAAATCGTCGATGTACATCGTAGTTCACGCTAATATGTAAAAATTAAAGAGATCTAAATCTACAAAAATGTACGGAAGATTTTCATAAGTGAAACTTTCTGGACTTCTTAATGTGGACCTAAATAAAGATAAGATAAATTCCAAGGTTTAATTTTGAGCCTTTTGGCAATTGGAAAAGAAAAATAAATGTTTAAATTGCATGCTTGCTTGTATTCTTTAAAGCATAGTAAAATTAGTCTCTGATTATAAGGAGAAAAATAAGAAATTTAAAGGAAGCAAACAATTGTCAATAAAGAAAGGAAAACGTGCGGTGAGAATAATAATTATCCAAATTATGCTCCTTCTGAGTTAAAACTAAAAGAAAAAAGTAGAACATCTTATAAAAACATGAACTGTGGAACACGGTACATTAAATATGGTTAAATAGAATTTCATAAAAGCATAAATGTTGCTGCTTTCGATTATATCTACAAATATATTTTTACAAATTTCCGCTTTTCTAAGATACGGTCCGTATCACTGGATCGTGGATATTGAAAAGAAAATGCACTTCAAAGTTTTATTATGTCCCTAAATGTAGGATTATTTACAAATTATTTTTTTAACGATACTTTTTGTTTGCTCAACACAACTATTATTATTCTTTACTTGAATGTTCTGTTACGACTAAACTGTCTTCCGCAAATAGTGTACTTATATACATTTTTACAAGCATGTTACGATCACCTAACTTCATGGCTTCATTTTTAATCCGTTAACCTGCTTTTTCCTCGGCCGGCAGCTGCATGAAGCGCCGCGAATATGCACTAGGGAATTTATTACTTACGAAAATCAATTAGTTAGCATTAGCTGGATTTGGGATTTTCGTAACACTGCCCTCCACTTAACCTTGTTCGTCCCGAACAAGGTCATTTCGATAGGCGGTCAGTCGGTCCAGAGGTGCCACTTTGAATCTAGTTCTGCTTCCGGGATGTTTTCGTATTCGATAGACCACGTCATTTATCCTTGTGATGATTTTGTACGGACCTTCCCCGTTACATCGCCGTTTTGGTGACATACCTCTTTTACGTAAAGGATTGTATGATAATAGTAAATCCTCCACCTTAAATCCATCGGCGTTAGCCCTCAGCTCGTATTTTGCTTTCATTCTGTCACTTACGATTTTCGTTCTGTTTCGAACCTGTCGGTGCATGTTATCCATTATCACCCGCAATCTAGTAACATATTCGGTCTCGGTCGTTTGGACATTAGGGATGGTCCCGAATTTCAAGTTTCCGGGTAGCCTCAGGTTAGACCCGAACAAAATCTTTGCCGGGGGTAGAGCAGTGGTGTTGTGCACTGCTGATCTTTATGCCATTAAAAAGATTGGTATGTGTTCATCCAAGTCCTGCTGATTGTCTGTAGCGGGGCTTCATAAAAAAATTTTTCTTTTAAATTTTAGTTGCCCGAAATGTGATGAGCAACGAGACTCTTCCCGCTACCTACTTATTTCTT